>WAAG01037747.1:64016-83250 GCA_013390105.1 Tichodroma muraria | reverse complement strand
CCGCGGGGCGCAGGCGCGGCCCGGCCCCTGGAGCGGAGCATCCCGCGCGTGTCCGCGCTGCCGGTCGGGGCGGCCGCGTCCCACGAGCTGCCGATCGGGCTGAGCGGGTCCGTGCGCGGCCGGCTGTGGGACTGACAGCCGGCTGTATCTCTGACATGGGGCTCACGTCCAGAGAAGAGCAACGAAGCTGCTGTAGGGTCTGGAGCGTGTGTCCTACGAGGAGCGGCTGAGGGAGCTGGGGTTGTTTACCCTGGAGAAAAGGAGGCTCAGGGGTTGTTTTATCACTCTCTACAGGTGCCTGAAAGGAGGCTGGAGCCAGTTGCGGGTCGGTCTCTTCTTCCAGGCAGTCTGGGATAAGACAAGAAGACAGCCTTAAGGTGCACTACGGCAGGCTTAGGTTGGACATTAGGAAGAATTTATTCTTCCTAATAAAACCCGGGGTGATTAGATACTGGAATGAGGTGGTGGAGTCCATCCCTGGAGGTGTTTAAGGAAAGACTGGACATGGCACTAAGTGCCATGGTCTAGCTGACATGATAGTCTTTGGTCCTAGGTGGGACTCAATAATCTCAGAGTTCTTTTTCAACCTGATTCTGTGACTGCTACAGTGACTTAGATGATATTAACTACAGACCTGCCCTGTACGGGGCAAAACAGGGAGAGAAAGTTCTGTTACTTGGGCCATAACAACTGCTTGGGCACTGATGCTGCTACCTTAGTCAGTATCCATGTTAAGCTGCAGGTATTATTGTATTGCTGAGCAATGAGACACTATGATGAGGCCTCTGTCATTAGTGTGGCCTATCTTGCTTGTCTCACTAGGTTGGTTTCATTAGAATGGTTTCTTGGCTGGTCTGGTGACCTATCCCTCCTGATTGGGGGTATCTTTACGTGGCATGGTGTCATCTCCTAGACCCAGTGTTCTGGTGACTGTGTACTGGCTTGGTTTGTGTTATAAATCAATGTTTGCAATACATACCCATCCTATTCACCCACTTGCCATCACTCTTCTGCTCATGCAGAGGGGAAATAGGCGATGGGGATGGAAACAGAGCAGCTACAAACCAAAATCCAATCCTTGGCTTAGTACCAGCAGGAATTAGATTTCAGACTCTACATTTGTTGAGCATTTTGTAGGAGGATGAAGGTTATGCTTGTAGTGGAGTGCATCGGGGAGTTGTTGCTCGTCTGAACAAGGAGACAAACAGGAAGAGGCTGCTTTTGGCAATTGCTGGAAAATATTGTGCCGTAATGTTAGTGCAATGGTGTTGGGAGAATCTCAACATAAGGGTGAATTCTGTGACCCTTGCATCAAAGGTTTGGCTTTGAGTTATTTGGGTTTTTTTTCTGTATGATGAAAGAAAAGGTAAAGGTGCTTTTTCCCACAGCAGGTTTGCTCTGCTGGGCTTGGGGCCAAATGTTCCTGCACTTTTTGCTGTTGCTATTCTCACCCTTTGTGTCTTTTGAGACGAGATGTTGAAAAATAAGTCAAACACCAGATCCAGCTTTCCTTGAAAAGAAAACCTTCTTCTCAGAGGATCTAGGATGCTCAGTTTTGCCTTTTCAAATAGTGAGGCAGTTTGTACTGTTTCAAGGTTTGTTTAGTTCGTGTTAGGCAATCCACAAATATCATTCAGTATGATTTTGATTTTGCTAGATGCAAAAGACTACAGTCACACAGTTTTTCCACCTTGTGTGACAAAGTTCAGTCATTAGTGGAAATGACGTTGTCTCTGTTACAATCCTCAGGTACAAGCAGGGCCCACTGGGTTGGCTGCTTTCCTCAAAAACTCTCTGCATGCCCCAATCAAAGCCCTTTTCCTCTCCTGAGACTGCAGTTTGGTATTTAACTTGGGATGTGTTGCAAACAAGCTGGCTATTATAGTTTATTAATTTACCGCATATCATTTGACCTGTTGCACCACAAAGTTGCTTTTCCCTTCCTTTCTGCAGTCAAACCCTCACACAGGGGTGTATGCATCAGCTGAGGCATGGTAACCCACTTAAGCCTATGATTATCTATGACACTTCACATAGACACTCCACCTACCCATGTAACTTTGGTACTTCAGGAAAAAAGCCACTCAAGAGTGCTAGACTGAATGCGGTTATGTTAATAATCTCAGAACAATGTGAGTATTTTGGGGGGGTAGAAGAAGTCCTGCAATAGTAAGTCCTTGCTTGCAGATGAAGTCTCTTGACTTGCTTGTTTTCCAGCCAGGCATGGCTTTTGAAAGATACGTGGAGCAATGTGTGAGGCACCAGTGTGAATAAAAGACAGAAGAATGTTTGGATGATGGACATATCCACGGGAAGACATGATTCTCTGTGCTGCTTCCCAGGAGCTGCCCTGAGAAGGGAAGCCTGGCAATGCTGGAGGAGGATAACCGGAACCTGTGGCTTGGCCACCAGAGGCCGTGTGAGCTGGCATTTTGCAGGGAGTGACTGAATTCACCTGTAGCTTGTTTGCAGTCGGTACCCCTAGAGTTCGGTGGAGGCTCTCCAGCAAAACCTAATTACAGGGCAATAAAGGAGGTTGAGAAGCATCTGCAGAACTTTTAGGGCTGTTAGCAGAAACAGGCTGCAGATGATCAGTTTTCTTTCTCCCATCTTTCCCTGGGTTTGGGGCAAATTTAATGTAAATCTGCTAATCTGCCAGTTCCTTATGGTTCATCCAGGAGTTCATGCTTGTAACATCATTTTTTGGCTCCCCCTCTAACTTCAGAGGGTGGAACAGAAGATAGAAGAATTGCTGTCACATGCAGAAGGCCAGAGTACCCAGCAGTACTGTCTGCATAATGAAGGAAGCTGAAAACAGAGAGGTGACAAGCTGGAGGTGCCTTGGCTCAGGACATCTGGATTCTTCAAAGGTAGCTCTTTTCAGGTGAGTGTTATGTGCACAGAAGCCAATTGATGGGATAGTTTAACTGAAAATAGGTCTTGCCTACTCCCACACACTTGTAACCACAGTTACTACAGGGAAGGTTTATAGGACTGCAGGTGGGGCTCAAGGGCAGTTCTTGTTTGCTGATTCCCATCTCCTGGCACTGCAGACTAAAACAAGTTTGCAAATCATGAGAAAAAACATTTCAGATTTGAGTCTTAACTGTGAGCGTGCTCAGTTGCTTCTCAGGGTGTCTGACTTTCGTGTGTATATGTAAGGTGTAGGTATATTCCTTCAACCATGGCTTCATGTGAATGTGCTCTTTGGGGTCTTCTCAGCAAGCCAGAGACACTGTATTTGCTCCTGTTTTTGAAAAATGTTAGTGCAAGCCCCCCTGAAGATAGGGCAGCTCTATAACCTGGCTTCTGATTCAGAGTTGTTGCAGTAATCTGGCTTGATGGCTCTGGCATTCCTCAGCCCTGGAAAGCTTTGAATTTGTACAGAGTGACATTTACTTGTCTGTGGCAACACGAGAGTATCAAGGGTATCATCTCTTGTTTGGGCTTTGCCAAGGTGAGGACTCTTAAGGATACTGGTCATGCCAAGCAACTGTGGGGTTTATATAATTTTTTGCCCCTGTAGTTGAGCAGAGATTAATTTCCAATTAAGCAAGTGGTCCTTTTTCCCCTCTTCCTAGTGCAGAGTGTACAGTAGATGCTTGGTTTATCATCACGCTGGGCCATTCCTGCTCTGTTGGCATTGCTTCAGTTCCTTGTGCTGCAGTAAATAGGTGATGCTCTGTAATACAGACAGAGCTCCCAGGATTGCGTGGGCTGGGGTTAGAAACAATCCTTTTTGTTAAAGAGAGGCAGCAGGGAAAGTACGGGCAGGCTCGATGATAGGGAACACGGGACAGAGAGAAGGCTGTGACTGGCGAGAGACACTTGCTCCATTGGCATAGGACCCAGGGCTGTGTCAGGGTGCCCAGTTATTCCTGCAAAGGACTAATGTGTCTTTGATGGTACCATAGATGGATGCTGCTGTAGTAGCTGTTCATAGCCTCCTCAGGATGTGAAACACCACAGATGTACTTGATGAACATTGCAGCCTGTTTTATTAGCTGTATTCTCTTCTTTCTGAATGGATACACTATTTTTCTGGTGGGGGAAAGGTGGCCTCTTACCCTCCAAGTCTTCAAATTCTGTGAAGTTGCAGTAAAAGAGCTGAACTCATATCTGCCCCTCCTCTCTGATTTTTAAAACCACTTCAAAGGTGAGCTAGCAGACAACTGAAGCGACTGGTTCCGCCAGGCTCGTTTCTGCTCACCTTTCCTGCCGCTCCCCTGTGGAACANATAGGGGACAGAGTCTAAAATGGACCACAAGATTTTTAGTGTCTCTTCTCTGGTACCTTCCTGAAGTGCTGGGTGGATCAGAACAGGACTCCAGGAAGGACACCTGGCTTGTGGCTAAACTGGCCAATGGGATGCTTCACCCTCCTGGATGTTGCAACTGGCATCCCCAGGTTTGTGGGTAGGGTGAGGTAACACTGCAGTGACAGGGGGAAGGAGCCACAGTGTCTGGGATTTGGTTGCTTTGACTAATGCATGCAGGGGTTCCAGAGTCCAGCCTGGCTGCCCATCACCAGCAGTACCTTCTGGCACAGCTACTGCCCCAGGGACAGAGGGATCTGCTCTGTTCTCCATTTCTTTGCCAAGAAGAGATGGCATGTGGCAGAGTGGAGTATATACTGCCAGTCTCCTACCAGGCAATGAGGAGAAAATCAGTGAGTTTGGGTGCCTCAGCCGGTGCCCAAGGCACAGGCTGCTTGGCCTCTCTGAAAGGGATCATGCCACAAGTGGGAGAGGAGAGGAGAGCTTGTTTTTGCAACGTGAGTTTCTTTACTTCCTTCTGTGCCATCAGGACTGGAGAGGTTAGCAAAGCTATAACACATAGGGCTGTCATTTGCAAGAGGGCAGTGATGAAGCCTGTCCCTGGCCTGGTGCAGACTATGTTATACTGAATCTACAGCCCCATATAGATTCATATTGTTATACTGAATCTCAGTGTCCCAGAGCTCTCTTAGCAAAATACAAACTGAGCTTGTCTCTGCTCAGGTTACAAGATGCCAGAATCATGCCTTGTAGCAGTGCAGCTGAACAGCACATGCATGGTATTTAGTGCAGGTGCTGCAGGTCGTGGCTGTGATGCTCAGAAACAGTGGTATGCTGACTCAGTGCAGGGAGCAGTAGGATAATAAAGCAGTAGGAATTGGTCATGTTGAAGGAAGTACCAGATGACAGTCTTGAGTAAAGGTTAATTAAACTGACCTCTGTTATTCTGGTGAAGCTCTCCATGTTTTATAGTCACTTTTGTATGTATTGTGAAACTGCAAAATCAAGAGGAAACCTCCTTTGCCTGCTGGTTCAGGGCCTGGCTGGATGCCTGAATAAGGCTGCTTTTGTGACAGTGTTGAAAATGCAAATATATTTGTGTGTGTGTTTTTGTGTGTTTTCATGTGTTTTCCTCTCAGACCCCACGTGCAAGAATTGATGCTGGAATCATAGTCAGCTGCTTACAACAGGATGACCCACATGCTGGGGCTTAAACCTCTGTGTAAGACCACTCTCTGTGATTCAACTCTGCTCATCCTGCTAGTTGAGAGTCACTGGGATTAGGAGAACCATATCAGTGAAGGTTTAGTCTGATAAAAAACATTTTCTTAACACTGCTGCTTGAAACAGGGGTATTGTATCTTTAAGGCACCCCCTCCTCATTCCCCTAATACCTCTAGGCCTCTGAATGATTCTAGAGGAGAGGATCAGTGCAGGAGTTTAAGGCATCTTTCCCTGCCCTGCTGCACTGCTCACTTGCTGCTCTGAAGGCTGTGCTTTGCTGTTTCTATGGAAACCATTAGTTGCTAAGCAACTGGAGCATCATCTGTGGTGAGCCCTCGCATCTAATTATCCCATCACAGTGGCTGAGAGGGGCTGGGGGGGGATTAACTCCTCTACCATGGCAGATCCATTGACAACACTTTAGTCACATTTAAAGGGACATCATCTCCCTTCTGCACACTTATGAGGAGGAATAAGGTTTTCTGCAAGCAGTGGACAGACACACTGTCTGTGCTCATGGCATGCTTGGAGCTTCCATGCCTTTGCATGGAGCTCTGCAGGGAGCTCTTCTTTCTGTTAAAGTTATGCATGATGCACTTAGCTGTACATTTGGATCATGCAGTCTTTGCCTTGTGGACTGTATTTGGGTCATACTTAGAGTCATNTTTTTTTTTTTTGTGTTGTGATCACCTCAATGCTGCCCTTACTGTCTCTGTCCCTAGAGCCTGATGTCATGTCTGCTTTTTGAGGTGTTGCTAATTCTTCAGAACTTGGCAGTGGAAGAGGTGGGCAGCTCTCTGTCTTCTGTCTGTCTGCAAACATTGCATAGTTTGGTATTCACTTCCGTATTACCTTACTGTTTGCTTCTGGGAGGGATAGAGATTGTCATCAAGGAGCACTGAAAGCCTGAGGGGTGAAGTAACAACTACAGAAAATCCCATTTTCTAGATCTCTGTAAGTGGACAAAGCCACCAGCAGCCTGGTGAATTTTGCACATTCAGATAAACTAGTCAATCAGAGAGCTGATTCTGATTTTGAATTTGCAAACACAAGGTTGATGTAGTGTAGGACTCAGTCTCCCCACTGTGACAGATTGCTTCTGAATGAGGTTCCCAGATTTGTGAGGAGAGTGGTAGTGGTTTGAGTTACCTTCAGACAAATGCCTGAGTTTAGTGAAAACCTGACTGCACCAGGTCCATGCTTGGGTGCGTTATATCCGCTTCTTGCCTGCTCCCATTATGACAGATAGGGACTGATTCCTCCTCAGTTTTCACTTTCTGCCAGAAAATGGATGCTGTGTGATTTACTAAGGTGATTGCTTTTCTAGTGGCTGAGTCAATGAGATTTGGGAGGTCTATTAGAACGTTTTTCTGGGTTTTTTTACTGCCTAGATCTGTGAGCCAGCTGAGAGTTACTGCAAAGCTCCCTGGAAGCATTTGCTGTGCTTTGTATGGACAGTGAGGATATAGCTTCAGCAGGAGGGTGGCCCTTTCTTACTTCTGAAAACAAGAGAATCCCTAATACCTCCCCAAACTGACTTTTTTCTGTGTCCACCTTTGAACTGTAATGTCTTTCAGTGCAGCCAAAGCCTTCAGGCACTATCCAGCCCTGGCAATATGTCATGCCAACATGTTAGCACTGCTTCCACCCTCCCCATTGGCACAGGACCAGAGCATGTGGCTCTCCAAGGACTGAGTGACCCGGGGCTAGGTGGGATAGGGTAACTCGGGAAGACAGAGCAGGTGCCCCCCTGCCTTGCTTTCAGAGTAGACAGATGATAGTAAATTATTAGTAAGAGCTCTTGTAATGATTTAAGGGAGGGGCAAGTGGAGGAGAGAGACATATTTTATCATGAAAATGGGAAATGTAATTGAAGTCCACATGTTAATTAAGAGCTGAAGGGGAGAAATAGATGGATTTCTTCCTGAAGTCGCATTTGCATTGGCAGTTGGGCACTCTGCATAATGCTAGTCAACAAGGAATTAAGGCTTTGGAGGAGAGGTATGAGAGTGAGAAGTTTTGCACAGAGCCTCCCATGGCTTTGGATGGAGCACGTAGTGTCAAGGAAAAGCTTTGTTTTCCCCAGCCAAGGCTGGGAAAAAGAGGAACAGTATCCACAACCTTTTGCATTCAGTTCCTTGGTGTAAATTGGCAATGTCAAGAAGAGGTGGTGCAGGTCTGATCACCCATGAGTGTTTCTCTCTGGCCTGTCTATGCACCTCCCTCAGACAAGAAGTGGATGTGAGAGCGTTCCTGAGCTCCTGTTGCCCCATCAGCAGTGGGGATTCTAGCCAAGCACAAATCTAGTGCAGCTCCTGGGACAGCAAGTGAGGATATCCCACAGCTCAGTGCAGATCAGGGCAGCTGAAACCTACTCATCTGCCCCTCTGGAAACGTGTGAGATGGCTAATCAGGTGCAGATCCCTGGTGGCTTCAGATGCTTTAATATGGAATTTTATGTTTGCTTTTGTCTTACCAGTCAGAAACCTATGAAATTACAGCTCTGCTTCTCTGACAGGGCAGGTACAGTGGGAGAACCTCACAGGTTTGGGTCTTTGATTCTTTTGCCAGATGGGAGAGATCTGCAGAAATGCATTTGGAAATATCTTCCCTCTTTGTAGCTTGGCACTAAGGCATTTAGCAGGAGGATCCTCTGCTCCTTCAGTTGTGGCAGGACCCTATTAGTACAGTGGAAAGGGGCTGACTACTACACATGCCTTGTGGGAAGCCCAAGCACTGTATGGAAAGTGGGGTGGGAATGAGTAGAGGGGCTGTGAGTGTAGGTGAGTGTGATGCACCTGCTTACAAGAGGGTACTGCAGAATTTGAATGCGTCTGTGAGGAAAGAAGGTAGTGGTCCGTGTGTATGATGCTATTTAAGAGAGAAGAGGATAATTCTGCTTCTTTGCAAAAGTGAGAAGAAGGTTGTCTGCACGCAGAACTTAAGGGAACTGTTTAAAATGTAGTTTGCCATGTGCTGGGGACTCACAGGGATCAGGAGAAGCAAGTATGGAAGCCTCTGACTCATACATGATGTCCTAGAGCCAGGAAGGAGTAATCTAAAAGCTGCTTGAGCTGCATCTTAATGAGGGAGGCAGCACTCACAAAAATGCTGCAGCCCAGCTCCTGCTGCCTAGCTTTGCTACCAGTGTGGCTGTTTCCCTACAAAGACCAAAAGGCCTTGTGCTGTCAGATTGTGCCTGAGGAACTTGTACAGAACAGTTAGTGTGCCTCCTGATGCCATCCAAAGCTAGGTGGAGCACTCTCTTTGCACCTATGGGTTTCTTGGTGGAGAGAGCAACACCCCTCTATGTGAGCAGAGCACGGCATCAGGCAGAATCAGGGCAAAATTCGAGAAAGTGCCAATCATAATGAATTTGATTTGTAAAATTGCCCATGCCTCTCCTAGTGGATGAACACCCTGCTGGAGCAGCACATGGAAATACACAGTGCCATTGCATGGTAGCTGGGACAAAGAAATAGAAGTGAGGCAAGGAAATTTGGAAGATAGAAGGTCGCTGTTCAAGTTGGAGTTTGGACAGAACACTGAGTTGAGCAGTGAGACTCCTGGAAAATGTTGAGGGATTTGTAATTGCTTGTTTGAGAATGGTGCCTGAAGTATTGCGGTTCCTTCCAGGTGGCTGGCTGGGTGGAATGTTTCCCGGCTATTGGATGGCCAGCAGTGCTTGTAGTTTGCTCCCTGATCTAGAAGTAAAACTGGGGGATGTCTTGCTGTGTCTGCTGGGCTATACTGCATCCTTGTTCTTCCTTTTCACTCTTGTGCCCTCTCTTTTGTTTTTCATTTCCTTTTGGCATCTTTGGGCTTAAAGCATTTCCAAGAAGAATTGACATTAGGAGAGCAGCCGCTGAGGAAGCTTGCCAAATTCTCTACATCGGCTGACAGCTCTTCTCAAAACCAGATGGTTACTAATTAAAGGGAGTCAAGTGGGAGGGCTGCATTGCCCTTTCTATTTCTTTTTCCTTTCTTTGATTAGCAGAGTTTGTGACCTTGGAGAAAGATTGTATTCCTGTCTTTCCTGGGAAGTCCTCTCCTAGTGCTTGTAATCTGTGGCGATCCCTGTGCTATCTGCTGGGTGCACGATCTTTCTGAGGAAGTAGGTAGACTGTGTGCTCTAAGTGCAAGGAAGCTGCCATGGATGGTAGGACAGAAATGCAGTTGTAAAAAGAAAACACAAACTGGGAGAGGAAAACTAAATATTGGGAAGATCTCTTCTTGGAGATCTTCTGTGGGACTTTTGCTTAAAGCCTTATATTGTCAGTAGAAGAAAGACTGGTCATCCTCAGGGAACTTCTTGTTCCTCAGCCCGCTGCTCCTTTTCACACACAGGAGCCCTTTACGTGGCCAATCTTAGGCCATCTGTGTGCATGTGGGCTGCTCCGTGTGGTTTTTCTCCATGGTACTGGGAGCTCAATGGCTGGGAAGATGAAGGGCAAGCACATGCTTCTTTTATTTTCAAGAACATTTGGTTTCTAGAGCCAATCTCAACAGATGCACTGTCAACGCTTAACGATTCAACCTTGTGTGAAAGAACTGGGTATGAAGAAAACTGCTCTGGCAGTAACAAACACCTCCCACTCCAATTCACGTCCAAGAAAACTGCAGCAGTTTTGTCTTGATTATATTCCAGAGCGGTAGTCCTCCACAGGTTGCCTTGCTGAAATCTTGCTCCTCCCCTCTGCCACTGTCCTTTCCTCCTTCAAATGCAACCTCTTGCTCAATTTAAGTAATTGTGCTGCACTGGAAAACACCAGGGCACGATTACTTAAGGAGCAAAGAAGTGAACAAATGACAATTCATTAAAATATGTCATTGTAATTGTTTGCAACTTTCTGTGTATGCTCTTAATCTGTGAGGCCAAAGCACAAATTTTCTGAAAAAAAGACAGCAAGAAGGTGACAGTCGAGAGCCTGCGGCAGCATCTCCTGGCTGCCTCAACCACACACCAGTCACCACACCAGCTTTCTTACAGAAACAGGCAGGAAATCTCTAGGTGTGTTGGTTTAACAGCCTGTTTTGTTTTTGGGGGGGGAACCATAGAGGTGGCTTCTGTGAGAAGCTGCTAGAAGCTTCCACTATGTCCAACAGAACCAATCTCTGATGGCTTGGGAACAATCTTTCCAACCTGAGAAAGGACTTCATCATTTGGCATTCTCTCTAGACCCATCTCTCATGCACTTCTTAGGCTGCTTGCTGCAGACTAGCTCCCAGTGCTTTCCAGCCTGGACAGAGTTAAATCTCAAAAGCACCTCCTGGGGTTTTGCTACTTCTTTTCATCTCTGTTTTTTTTCCTCAAAGACAGAGATCAGCTGTCTAGATCTGGCTTGACCTCACAGCAAAGCCCATGGCCCACACTCCATAGCACAGATTGCCTGTCTGCAGAGGGGCACACAGATTTGCAGTGCTGGACACGTTTTGGAGGTGGGCACAAATATTTCATGACAGGGAGAGGATGCTTTAGCAGCGTGTTGCAAATGTGGATTCGTATTGTGGTGTAAGGGACAAAGGACAACAGGCCCCAGGTCAGCATCTGCAGCTCCCAGGAGGTCCATTGAGAAGGCTCCCAAGGACAAATGCACCTCCTGGGCCCACCCACCTTTTTTCTGCAAGGCCAGTGGTACAATGAGCCACAGGTGGTGTCAGCATCTCCTGCACACACCTGTCATTCTTTACCTGGATGCAGTATCCCAGCAGGGAAAACTGCAGGTTGCCTTGACCTGGTGGGGGATAGCAGGACAGCCCTATCGGTCCCCAGGACATCCCCAGTACCTCAGACCCTGTCAGAGTCCTACATCAGCTCCAAAACACCAGAACTAACCAAATGGTCTTTCTTAACTGTAGCCCAGGTTTCTAAAGAGGCACGATATCCAACTGGAACCAGAAAACAATCTCATGGGGGACTGGACTGCGTTTGGTACAAAGTGTGTAATAGATGCTCTCTAGGCACTCAATACAACTTCCTCCATTCAAAAGAAGAGTGACGTTTGAGATTGTTTGGATTGTGCAATATGTAGAGTGGGTCCTGTATGAGAGTCTCTGAAAGTCTGGAATACATGCAAAGAGCAGAAAGAAAATGAACTGAACAGCACAACACAGGACTGCCTGCAGAAGGGCTCAGCTTGTCTCAAATTCTTGAGCATGATTTAGCAGCAGTATGATCAGAGGTCTACTACTTTAGTGTATTCCTGTCTGTGGTCTCATGTGGAAGGAACAATCGGGCATCCTGGTTCAAGTCCCCCAAAATCCAACCAGGCAGCAGTGATGCAAATGGGTGGATGCTGATCTTGCTACCTGTGGCCAGACACACAGCCCTCCTGCAGTTTTGGCATTGCTTCCCACCAGGGACATCACTTGGTTCTCAGTGTCCATGACTCAGAGAGGGTAGTTATAAAGTGTGTTAAGGTACCTGTTACACAGGTATTCAAGAGGGGTCATCTATGCAGGAAAGAATGATCTAACAGTCTAAAGGACGTAGTCTTAAGCTGCACGAGAGGAGGTTTAAGTTGGACATTAGGAAGAATTTCTTCAGAGAAAGGGTGATTAGACTTCAAACGGTGAATGGACTGCCCAGGGAGGTGGTGGAGTCACCATCCCTGAAGGTGTTTAAGAAAAGGCTGGAAATGGCACTTAGTGCCATGGTCAAGTTGACATGGTGGTGTTCAGTCCTAGGTTGGACTCAGTGATCTCAGAGGTCTTTTCCAACCCAGTTGATTCTGCGATTGAAGTGACAGCTGTGCACTGCTGCTAGAGGGGATGGAGGGTTTGTTTAGCTCCTCACATTCTAGCACAGAGACAAAGATAGTATTGCATGCTGTGGAAATCCATTTCCTTGCTTTTACACCTGGGTGTTAAAGCCCTATTCGGCATTTGCCACCAGAGCCATGGTTTCTCGTTTTCCTGTTAATTAAAACATCCACTTCTGCTGTGCACACGCTGGTCTTCTGTCATGCACAGCCTCGAAGATGGCTGCATCTCCTTTGCATCATCAGAGGGAGAAGTGGGGGAATACAAGGCAACGTGTTTTCTGGTGTTTCCTGTCCCAGCTCCAGTGCTGCCTCTCGGCATCAGGAGTGTAGAGACACAGTCTGGTTGCGGTGAGAGCCGCCCCGCCTTCCCCGCACAGGGCCGCGGAAGGCCCGGGACGCGTCCGCCCCGCCCGCCGGGGAAGCCCCTGGGGCGCTGCCNCGCCACCGGGCTCCAGCTCCGCTCCGCCCCGGCCGTGGACCGGGGCAGGGTCCGGCCGTGCGGCCCCGGCAGGGTCCGAGGCAGGGTCCGGCCGCCCCCCGCCCCGGCCTTGCATCCCCCGGATCGATGGTGGCGGGAGGCAGGCTGTGCGCGCAGAGCAGCCTCCTTCACTGGGGAGGGGGGTGCTTCTTGTCTCCTCCTGTGCCCTCTCCACCCCTGTGCACATGCAGCGAGGGATGCACGAATGCTCCCAAGGCTGGAGCAGCTGTCCCTCTGTGTAAGGGCGGCAAGTGCTAGCACGAATGTTCGATAACCCTGACACTGGACAGGAGGAGCCTGGGGAGAGGCAGTCAGTCTTCAGGACCGAGCTCATGGTGCTGAGCACTGTGGTAAGGGCAGGCAGGGGTTTGGGAGTTCCTCTGAGTCTATAGGGCTGCATACAAACAGCAGGTTGTCAGAGAAGGTGGAGATGTGTGGAGTATAAGAGGACACTGAACAGAAATGCAAGTATTAAGTAGCTGCTATGGGGTAGGGTGGTCTTGACAAAGAGGGACCTTTTTCTTGTCTGAAATTCTGTAGAGTCCTTGCAGCATTTGGACAAGATGCTCAGCACTTAGCCTAGGAGTACCATCAGACCTGTGTAAATGCACACGTTTTGGGAGACAGAGGTACAAATGAAACAGGGCTGGATGAAAACCTAGGAAACAGAGCCTGAACACTCAGAGCCTGTGGTTTCACTCACTGTCACCCTTGCTGGAACATGCAGGGCTCATGGGCCTAGCCAGGCAGCTGAGTGTTGACACAGGTGAATTGGGCCCTTTGTGCCAGGGCATATGCCCTGCTTCCCTGAAAAACGAGTCTGCCCCTAAGATGCTGTGGGAGACATTCTTCCCTAAGCTAGAGATCTGTGTGGTTGAGGTATTGCACACAACAAGATGCACATGACTGTCTTAGGAACAGAGACTGTATGTGGGAATAATGGGGCTCTCAAGTGGTGGTCCAAGCTACCACCAAAACAAGTCCTTGTCATGCTGGCAGATGGCACAAGGCAGCAGCTCGCTAACTTTTCCTGTTATGACCCTGTTCATGACCACTCTCAGTTTAGAGAGTGGTGATTTCAAGTGACCCCAAATACTAATAGAGACATTGTATAAAACTGGATTCGTGTCAGGCCTGTGACCTTTCTGAAAACTCTCCTGATCTCTGCTCTGCAACTCGTTGGCACAAGCTTGCACATTTGCAGTGGCCAGGCTTTCAGGCGTCCTCTGGAGATAAAAGCACTGAGTAAGTAAATCAAAGGGAGGAATTGCTCTGTTTCTAGCTCAGCCTTATTGTAAGACTGTAGTAGTAGTGACAGCAAAAGCTGCTCTTGCACCTCCTTGATTATCTCCTTATTCCCTAGTAGGACGCAACACAGATTGCTTGCTCAACGCTGTAGCTCTAGGGCTGGCGCCCATGTGCCGAGCTCTGTTCCTGCTGTTTGTGATTGCACATGCTCATGCGTGCCTGCAGAACGTGCGTCTGCCCCGGCACAGTTGCCAACACCCATCCTGGGCACATCTGCGCGATGATTTGCCCGTCTGCGATGTGCACTTGCCTGCACTCGTGAGCACGATGTGTGCAGTGCCCATCGAGGCTGCCTGGGGGGTCCTGCCGTGCCCGGCAGGGACCGGGGCAGCGCAGAGCCCCGGTCAGCGGCCACGGGCGGGCTGGCGGAGCCGACACGGAGCTCCGGGAGCCGCCGGCCTGTTCCAGCAGGCACGGGATCCCGCGCTGCCCGTGTGGAGGCTGCTTCTGCCTGCGTGGCCGGCCGGGATGCCCCCGGATGGGAAATCCCGCCGGCGGCAGGAAGCCCCACATCCCTGCCGAGACCCCCGGCCCTCCCGTCTGGTTTTTGGGCGAGGACTCTGCGTGCTTTGTGTCGCCGAGTGCCGCGGCCGCGGAGCCAGTCCCGCCGCTCAGTATTTCCAGCGCCGCACTCGGCGGAAGGCGCCGTATCAGGATAAGAGTCCCCGCCGCCGTCACCCGCCCGCTCCCGCCAGTCCGACCCCGGGGGCGGTGGGAGGTGCTGGCTCCGCCGACGGCTGCGTTTGTCGCGCTGGTGGCCTCGCCGAACGATTTAACCCTTCGCGCCCCGTCCGCAGATGCCGGCAGCGGGTGCGGCCCCGCAGACTGCCCAGTGGGCTCCGGCTCTCCTGGCCCTACCGGTTGGCAGGGGCAGAAGTTCCCTCGCAGCTCTGGCGCCAGTAAACCTCAGCCTTTTCTCGGTTTGCTGCGTGGCGGGGCCTCCCCTGGACGGCAGCAGTGTCCCAAGATCAGGGACAGCCAGGCAGGGCCCGACGCAGAGCAGTCCAAATACATCTAGAGCAGGTAGCAAAGGCCATCTGAAGCTAGGTAGTTGTGGTGGGAGTGAAGCTCATACCCCATGCCAGGATTCCAGCAACATCAGGACTATGTGGACCTGAGATGATTTCTGTAGGGCTGCAGTGAGCATATGAGGTGTTGGGAGGATAAGGCTGGCTTGCAGGGTGTACAGCAGTAACGAGAAGGGAAGGAGACTTGAAGAGCTGCATCCTGCCTGCACCCATACAGGCATCAGGAATGCATCAGGCATCGCAGCAATAGCAAGGCATCCAGGATGCTGAGTCTTGGTGTCATTGTGATCCTGGAACCATGTCAGGAGTTTCTTTGCTAGATGATAGTCTGTCAGCCATGCTGTAGCTGCAGCAGCATACTTTCATTTGGAAAGAGGATGTCTCAGTTTGATTAAATTCTCTCTCAGTACCTCAGTGCAGGCTGTGTTTTGCCTTTAGGACTGCAGCAAAGGAAAATCCCAGTGTATGGGGGGGGCAGTGCCCAGCTCTAGCATGAGGATGCTAAGCAGGATGGCTGGCTGGCTGCATTGCTTCATGTGTTATCTTTGCAGTGGACGAACAGTGTTGGTCTGTTGGAGATGTGATAGTTAATAAGGAAAGGTGATTCTGTTTAAAAGGAGAAACCAAACTGGGCACTTCTGATTCTGTCCAGGTCCATCTAGATAATGGCATAGGCTGCCTAGGCAGCTGCAGAGGTGGCAAAGGTCGTGCAGACTCCTTGCCAGTGGCGTGCTGCTGGTGGCTGCCCTGCTTAAGCTCCAGTGAGCATAAAATGAAGGAACCCATTCTTCCCCAGCTGACTGCAGGGTTGGGTGCAGACCTGGGGCCTCTCCTAAGCTGACTTTTTTCCCTTTTCCCTGAGCAATGGCTTTGTACTACCACCAAAACAGAAGTGAGATTGAGACCTTGCAATGCAGTCCAAGGGAAGTGAGGCAAGTCAGGGACTTGTGAGATTGTGGGGTGTGCTAGTGTCTCAGTGGAAGAAAAGGACACTTTGGCCAGGAGTCTGCATAGGGATGGGCAGGACTGAGAGCAGCATGGGAAGAGATGAAAATATGTGTTTAGGCCTGAGTCTACCTCAGCAGTAGCAACATAGCCGCTTCTGTCTTCTTGCTGGACTATTGCCTTTCTGTAGGAGAATACAGGTTGAATCTGTGTGCCAGGTCTGTGGATTTAATGCTGGACTGCCACCAGCTTCCTGCTCCATAGCTACATGAATCAGCAAAACAGAGAGCTGCTCCCAAAACACATTTCACAGCCCCAGACTCGTTTCCTTCAGCACAATTTGTCTGGACTCGTCTATCTCTGGGGCCTCTGCTGGGGATCTGCTGGAGTGATCCACTCAATAAATGCTCCACAAAGAGGCAGCCCCAGCTAAATGTGAGTTACATAATTAATTCCAGTACAGTTAATTGGACCTAATTAATCATATTCATAAGTATAATGAGGGCCTTCCCCACAGGGGTCTTGTGAAGGTCTGACCTTAGGGCTGGTGTTCTGGAGAGTCAGTGGGAATGAACAAGTCCAGAGCCTTGGACATAGCTTAGGACCAGCTTCCATCTACTCCACATGTCCTTGTTGGCAAAACATGACAGGACAAGGCCAGTCCTTCTGACCATGTAGCCCTGTATTGTCTGCATCCCACAGAGGTAGGATGTGTCAGGAGCTTCTGGGTGGTCAGTCCTAGTTCTTCCCAGGGAAGGCTGGAGTCACTGTCACAGATGGCTCCCTCTTGGTCCTTAACTAGTTCGGGAGACTTTTCTGGTTTGTATGTTGTATGTAAGTTTTGTGGTCCAAAGGCAGGAAAACCCCATGCAAGGGAGGAAAAGATAACATCCAAGTCTGGGCAACTTGGCTGAGGCTTGCTAAGGTGCTGCTGTACCAGGCAGCTCCTTGGATCAGCTGCTGCTGTGGTGGTGGTGGCTTTGGCAGAGAGAGGCTTTGAGGAGCTCCAAGGCATCTACTTCACCATCTCTTCCCCTATCTTGTCTCTCCTAGCATGGGCGTAATTATAGAGAAGGGAAGGGAAACTGGGAGTTGTCATCAAGTGCAGGGAGGGTACCTAGCCTGGCAGATGTTAATTAAAGGTAGAGGCTCTGAAACCAGCAGGCTCTGCTGAACCAGCAGCAGCTGGTCCTCTTGCTGACCTTTTCTAGTCTTGCTTTGCCACTTTCATGTGCGCAGGCTGGGAGAGATGTGAAGGGCTGTGATGTAGAAAGGCCAGAAGGTTGCAGGGAATGAGCGGGAAGAGAGAGGCGGCCAGAGGACAGGTGGTTCCATGTGGTGTCCCCTGTGCACCACACCTGGCTGGAGGGAAGGAGCTTGCCTGTCTGCCTCTGGCACGGAGCTGTCATGCCAAACAGTGGTGGCTGGGCACCGTTTTTAACCCACTGTGCCTGTGCATGCTGTCTGCAGGGACATGATCCCAGTGCTGCTACTGGGAAGGATGAAAGTGTGAAAATATGTCGCTGCTTGCTGATGAGGCACTTGGGAGTTCACTAAAGAGGCAGGGAGATATAGGGCATTAGCACTCCCCTGGAGGGGTATATCTCCCTTGGGTGGCTAGTGTAAGCAAACGATGTTCGATGCAAAGGGTTCCCAGTGCCTGCCCACTCGTGCAGACTGCGGCCCCCCGAGGTAAAACCCAGAACGCTCACCACCCGCCCCTTCCGTCTGCTTCGGCCTCGGGTGCTTTCCACAGGCACTTCTGCAAACGGGCGAAGCCACCCTGTGCCAGCTGCCAAAGAAAGAGGCGCCTGCAAAGACTGATGTCGCGTCGTTCCAGTCGGGGTTGGAAGCAGCCGGCGCTTCTCCCTCGGTCCCTGTCTCCTTCGGCGGCCGTCGCTCTTCGCGGGGCCTCGCTGCAGCACCGTCTGCCCGTGGGGAACGGAAGAGTTCCGCCGCATCCCCCTCATCTGCCCGTGGGGAATGGGGTTGTCCGTGGTTTCGCCGCCAGCCCCTCCCGCCTGCGCGAGGGGACCAGACCCCGGTGCTGCCGGTGCCGGGACCCGGCGGTGCGGGGGGCGGGGCGATCGCTGCCCCGCCCCGCCGGGAGATCTCCCCCCGCCCCGGCAGGGGGCGCTGACACCCCCACCCTTGTCCCTCATGCGGTCCCCCCACCGCTGCCGTTCCCGCTCCCGGGGCAGGCCGGCTCCTCCGCCCCGGCTCGGGCGCTGCGGGTGTGAGCAGAGGGGCGAGTCTTGTATTAATTCCCATCCTAGGCCGCTGCCTTCCGTCAGTGGAGCTGGATTGCTTGTCTCCACATCACCTTGAGCTCTGCAATTCTGCCTGCCCTGTCCCTGCCTCCAGCCCTCTCCTCCCAGTCCCACTCCTGGGCGGTTGGTGCGCTTCAGGCAGGAAGGTGACACGTCCTGGTTAGGATGCTGGTGGCATCGCGCAGGAGCAGGCAGGCTGCCTCCACAGCCTGGTATGCGTGTGCACTGTGCGGCTCTCGTCCGTGGAGTCTGTTGTTCAGGGCAGGAGGGTGGTCAATACCTGGAAAACTTGTTGGTAAAGATAATAACATGCTGCTCTTCTCAAGGGCTGAAGCCAGTCCTTGTGCCTTGTGTGTAGAACTACAAAATATCCTGAGTTGGAAGCGACCCACAAGGATCACCGAAGTCCAGCTCTGCATAGGCTCTGGGAGATGCGGCAAAGAGAGGATCAGGTGTGGGACCTCCCCGGCACAGCGAGGCTCGAAAGCAGGACACGCGGGGTGTCGGCCTGAGCAGAACGGGCGGCTTGCGGGCCGGTGTTTTGGGTGATAAAGGGCAGAAGGATGCTCAGCAGGAGCAGCCCCCGTGCTGTCGCGGGGAGGAGTGGGATGTAATTCTGCAGGTCCCGGCGGTGCTGAGACCCGTGTGCCATCACGTACATGTCCGTGAGACTCGTGGGGGTGCGACACCTGGATGGCCACTCGTGGGGCGCCGGCCGCTCGCCGCGGGAGGCCCGGGGAATGGGTGGCGGTGCCGATCCCGGTTCCCGGCGGCGGTGCCGGTCTCGGGCGGTGCCGCTGGGCGGCCGGCGGGGCGCCCGCGACCAGGAAGCGGTTAATCGGCGCGCGGGGCTTTTATTTTGACAGGGCAGCGCCTGGCTCCGGCTCGGAGGAAAGTGAATGATCCTGTTTCTCCAAGTGATTATTCAGGCTCCGGCGGAG
>WAAG01037747.1:5086-63958 GCA_013390105.1 Tichodroma muraria | reverse complement strand
CCCGCGGAGCCGCGCCGTGTCGCCCCGGCGGGCTCTCCCGGCCTACCCTGAGCCGCTCCGCTGCCGCCGAGGTGAGTGTCCCGCCAGGCCCGGGCAGCCGCCGTCCCATTGTTCCACCCCGGGGGGGAGCCGGGTCTCCGCGCCGCCCCCGCACCGACCCCTTGCCCCCGCAGCCGGGCCCGCCTCGGGGCTGTCATCCGGCCGGAGGGGCGGCCGGGAGCCGCCGTCCGAGCCGGAGACTCCGGGCTAGCTGCCGTACCATGGCTCCCGGGGGCGGCGATAACTTGACGGGGGGACGGAGCCGGCCTCGGCTCGGCCTACCCGCCGAGTCCGGCCGGCTGGGCATGAGCTGTCAGTGCCCCCGCTTGTCTTGGACATCGCCCCCGGTCCGCGGGACCCTTCCCGATTCGCTCTGACGTCTTGGGGACCGCTCTTCCCAGGTCCTTGTCATCCATTGCTGCTGCGGCCGCAGGCGATTCCTCGAGGACAAAAGTGCCTCGACTGGGGCTTTTCTCTAGGTGCAGAGAACTTATTCGGGTTGTGTCTGGTTTTCCCGGAGCTGATCTGGATTTTGCAAGATGTTATGGTGCTGTTAAAGTCCCATGGAGGCCGGGAACTCGCCACGTTTCACGTCGGGTTTAAACAAACATTCCTGTCAGGGCCCATCCTAACTGTCAGGGGAGACCTCTCTATTTGCGGTGTTCTACTCGATAGGCATCGGTTCTCTGTTGAGATGAATCAGGCATGTGGTCAACTTGGAAGAAAAATGAGAGAAACACTGCAAGTACATACTTTCCTTGCGCACAGAAAGGAACCGGTGTAATGAAACCTCCCCTGCATTGTATTAGGGATGTGTCTTTAGCAGGTGGTGAACTTGTTCCAGCCCTGCTCTGCTAGCAGCCACTTGCTGGAATAGAAATGCAAGAAGGATGCATATCTGAACACATAAGTAATGCTACATGACAGGGCAGGCTGTTGTGTTGTTGTGTGTGGCAGCGTCTGCACGCCTTGGGGGCAGCTCCGTTTGACAGGGTGTCAGGCTGCGGCAGCATACGGTTGTGTCCCGGCTCTGCCGGGCAAAGGGCGGCAAAGGGCTGCCGATGGTGTGGCAGAGAACAACCATGCACCTTTGGCTGCGTAGTGGTGCTACAGGAGGCTTAGCTGTGTCTCTTGACCTGCAGGATCTGTTCTACAAATGTGGCTATCGCTCATTAGCCTGCTGAAATGCAGTTTCATGCCAGGCATCCGGTAATGACATGCAGCTCCTTCCATCCATCAGTCACATATACAGGGGTTGTGTGTGTGCCTTGCTTTGCTACTTTGGTGGCAGGAGGAATGAGAACAGTGAGTCACCAAGGAAGTGATTTGCCCAAGGTCACTTGGCAAGGCTGTGTTGGTGCTGAATCAAGACCTTCTTTGACTCTGGTGCCTGTGATAATGCTGGCTGCCACCACAAGTGGGTATGTAATACACACCCAAGGCTGATACTAGTGCAAAAATGTCCAGGTCGATGTTGCTGTCTGATTCTCCTTGGTGGAAAGATGAGAGTATCAGTGTGCTGTCTCTACAACAGCTGTCTGCTTCATTGGGACTTTTTCCAGAACATACATAACCTAATTGCTGAAGAACCTTTTTCTTTGTTTTTTAATGTGTGTGTTGCCATTTTAGCTGAGAAGGTGGTGGGATTGGTTGCTCCTTACCACCCTGACCTGCATCTTCATTACCTAGAAAATCCATTTTGTGATGTTTTCTGTGGTGCAGTGTTGTAGGTATTACTGTGTCTCCCTCCCCCTGAAAGTCCATTTTCTCTTTCCAGATCCCTGCCACCGGAAAGAAAGAAACAGGCAGCAGTTAAAGGAAAGCCTACTTATAAACTAGAAACCACAGTTGTTGTTCAGTTGAAGAAAGTAAAATAGTTGTGTTTTGTACTTTTAAACCCTTTTGCACCTCACTTTGTTGCTGTTGGAAGGTGGCTCTGTGGTCACACTGTGTGACAGAGGGGACAGACAGCTGCATGAAGCAATTGGGCCATCACAAAGCTGGACATTGCAACCTCACTGGGCTATGCTGCTCCAGGGCAGCTGCCAAGGATGTGCTGGAGTTACACTTGAGTTCCAGGCTAACTCCAGCCCATGAGCTGTGGACTTTGCTCATACTGGATTGGAGTTTCTGAGGTCCAAGCTCAGCTTGGCCTTTGACTTTTCTATCAAGTTGTCAACCCAGCTGGCATCATGTCCTCCATACTTGCTGTTTTGTGGAGAAAGAAACTTAGCTTTTTCTTCTTTCCCCTGCTGTTTGCTCCTGCTGAGCACTGTGAGTGCTTTCCCTTCTATCAGTGCTTGCTGTGTAGAGGGATGTGGAAAGGAGGGGTAGCTGGAGAGGAGGCTCTTGGTTCTCTCTGTGGAGAGCATCAGCTGTGTCCCAACCAGTGTCTGTTTCTTACTGCTGTAGAGACCTTGCTCTTTGTTACTCTTCAGCTGGTTTCAGGGTCCCAGGATGGGTCCTGGGATTGTTTTCTATCTCTTTCAGCCCCATCTCTTGTCAGTACAGTGTCTAGTTCAGAATTCACATCAGAACAGCCCTTGCTTCTTTGCCCTGTCTCAGGTGATTGCATCAGGCTTTGCTGCTGCTAGGAGGGAAAGTTCTTAGTGGTCAAAGCACTTGAGGATGTGTCTGTGTTCCTCGGATGTCCAGATGTGCTGCTGTAATGGGTTTTAATCTCCTCAGGTCTAGTCATTTCCTGGAGATGGCACAGGCTGGCTTCCAGGACTTAATTCCTTAGGGCTCCATCCAGTTTTAAATACCGTGCCTGACAGATCTCTCAAGTTGGTCTCTTCTGGGAGAATAAATCCCATGTGGAAAAGCAGAAGTTTGCTGTTCCTGTCTGAGAATGCATCAGCAGTCTGTTCCACCTGTGAGCTTGCTCCTGAGCTTCTGTTACTGCCTCCTCACAGACAGGGATGTCTGCTGTCCCCCAACAGCCTTAGCCAGGCAGAAACCCAAAGCTTGCTCTGAAAATGTCATTTTCCTCATGCTGTTGCTCTTTTGGCTGAGACTGAGCATTGTGCCCTGGACAGGGGGCAGATGGGGGAGAGAGCACATAGGAGACTTGTGCTGTGTTTGACTACTTTTGACATTTTTAACACGAAATATGGTATGTAGATGCATGGATATAATGCAGGGTAGAGATATCATAGTGATATGATGTACAGATGCAGCAATATTTTGTCAGCGTTATTTAAGCTGTATCAGCGAAGTGCAAGGAGGATTGTCAGCATGACTCTTCTGGAAAATCAGAATCTAATATAGGTCAGGACCTGGTGTCAGTCAGCTCTCCTTTCCTCCCAGGAAGATGTTGACTGGCAAATGTATCTTCTGGTGATCTCGCGTGTGGTCCTGTGTTTCCAGAGGGTGGTGGGAGCTGTGGATTCTGACTTTATGTAGGTGATCTCCATGAGATTTAGTTACCCTGTGAGGTTTCTCATAGAGCTGAAGCTGTGGAAAAATACACCTGTCTTGGAGCAAGGGGCTTAGGAAGTATTGTGGCTGCTTTGCTTCTCAGTTGTGCATCTTCAGCAGCTCTGTGTGGTACAGATTGTGAGGATGGCCACAGTGGTATTCCTCAGTTCTTCTCGACTTCTGTTTTGAAGTTGTGTGCTAATTTCCAATGGACCAGTCTTTGCTGCTTTCACTGCCTCTGTCAGCCCTAAGTGGAAGGTACCCAGGAACCGTTACTGTTATTGGTGGGCATGGTTTCTGTTGGTGTATTTTGCCCTTCATCAGCCTCTCCTGGGGAGGCAGCACCAGCCAAACCACATGGCATGGATGAGAGGCACCCTTCCTTCTTCTGTGGTGCCTGTTGCAGGTCATCTGCTCAGCACCGCACCCTTCCTGGCAACAGGGAACTGGTTTTGTTTTCTTCCTACCTGATCTTCTATGAAACTCAAAGGTGGAGAGGGTGATGGATTTTGTTCTAATTGGGACCAGTTCACAATGGCATTTGCAGCTGCCAAAGAGTTATACTCAACAGAAGATAGTGTAGGGGAAGCAGTTAGTGTCACTGGCACTTGCTTTTGATTTAGGAGAAAGCCACGCTATGGAGAGGCAGCTTTTCAGGAGTCCTGCTCGCTCCCTGCATCCTTGGCTAGCAGATCAGCACCTCTTGGTCCCCAGGGCAGCCTGGGCCATGGCATGGTAGGAAGACGGAGCATGAGTTGTCTTGGCATGGCTATCTGAAGCCTGTACCAAACCTCACAAAAAGGGTGTGCTGCTTGTTGGGCATCCTGATTGGCTCCAAGTCTTACTTGCTTGGGCCTGGACCAAGCAAGTGATGCTGCTGCTGCTGCCTCTCTTCCAAGGTATGGAATGGGCCATCTATGACAATATGACTCCGAAATAAACAGGGTTGCCTTGATACCAGCTACAATCCTGCACTGGAGAAACCAGTGTGAGGATAATGGGTTGCAGTGCCCTGAAGAGAGAAATGGGAACCTGTTCAGCTCTCACTGAGTGTGTGTCCGTGCTGGGTACAGTCAGGGCAGTGAAGCCTGTTTCCCACAAGCTCAGCTCTTTTTGAAGAGGTGGTCTGGTTCTTTGACAGCTACCGGTGTCTGGGCTCAGGTGGCTTCCCTGTATCCCGGTACCCTTACTGAATTGTCAGATGGGTGCATTGGGTTGTGATTTCCAGACCCTTTTCCACTGCCTGTGATGGGAGGGCAATGCCTTCACCTGGCATCATCCTGCTGCATCTTTCTGGGCAGCTTCAGGCAGAGGAACATGCAAGCTATGCCCAGGCATCTTTGGGAGCCAGGACTTCCCCAATGCAGGCAGCTTGTCTGGCAGCTTCAGCTGGAGCCACTAGAGAAAACAGCACTTTGATGCTGGGTTTTTCTTCCCCCAAAGAGCTGGAGCTATGTTTGGGTGTTGGGTTTTTTCAGCTGCGACTTAGGATGCCTGGAATCCCAGCTGGGGGATAATGGGGATCCTCTTCTGATGCTGGGGTAATAGCCTCAAGATGGCTTTAGGTCTGCGCTATGCACTGTGCCCAGAGGTGGGGCGTCACCCTGTTTGGTGATGAGTGCTGCTAGAGCCAAGTCCTGGGCCAGAAGCCAGGTTTGTGATCCATGCCAGAGAGGGCGAGACTTGGAAAGCAAAGCAGAGCTCCTCCTGAGTGAGAGATGGACTGAAATACTGAACAAAACCACAGAGTGCTCCTTGTTCCTGCCTATGCCTACTTGTCTTCTTTCTTCCCAAAGTATGTGGGAGGCCACAGATGGATCTGTTAGGGAGCAGGAGGGCTGTGCTCCTCAGGCACGTCTGCACCATTGTGCCTCTTCAGGATGCTGGTTGGATCAGTTTTTTTCAGTTTTATTTTGGGTTTTTTTTTTTTTTTCTTTCCCTTTTAACCCTGCCTCTGGTATTGCTGGATCTTCCCCATCCTTGCTTCTACTGGTTTAACAGCCACCTCCTTGCAAGGTGGTGCTATGAGCAAGTGTCTCATTGCAAGAGTAATGCTGTGTTCAGTTGCACTGCTGTTTCTGTCACAGGTCATCAGCAGCTTTCCTTTTCCTTTCCTCAGCTCCTACTCCTGTAGCCAAGAAGAGCAATCGGACAGGATATAGTTTGTGTAGAAGATGCTCTGTGGCACTGGCTGTTTACAGACTCTGTGCTTCTCGAAATGTAAGCACAGGCAATGCCAGGCTCTGCTGGGGTTTGTGCGAGCAGCATGCCTCCTGCATGCTGGGTGTCTTGCAGCCTCTGGCCACAGCAACCTTCTGCCCTGTCACAGGACAGAAGAGGTTTTAAGCATGCTGCAGAAGCAAGGGCTTGCTTTTTTTTACCTCCAAAATAGAGGCTGGCAGGAAAAGTGAAAGGAAGTGACTTAACCAAAGACAGGAAGGGAATATGTGGCAGAGCTAGGGACAGAAGCCAGGATTCCCAGTTCCTGCTCATCACTCCTACTCTGCTACCTCTTTGGGTCTCAGCCTCCTATTCAAGGCATAGGCAGGGTTTTCTATTCCTCTAAGAAGATGGAGGTCAAGAGCTCTTCTCTTGAACTATCTTCAATGCCCTGTGCATCTTTGAGTTTTCCAGCAAGATTTGCCCAGCTGAAGTTAGAAAGCTATGACTTGTGTGATTACAGCAGAGTTGCAACCTGTGTCCTTGGCTACCGAGTGGAGCTTCTAGTACTCCAAGGAGCACCATGGTCCTTGTCCAGTGTTCACTCTGCAAAGAAATGCTGCTCTCCAAGAATGCTGTGCCTGTGTTTGGAGTGCCATACACAACTTTCTCTTAAGGGTTTATGTTAGGAGTCCTGTTTCTCTCTGTTTGCAGTGTATCTCCTGCTGAAGTTTGCTTCATAAACAGTCTTCCTTGATTTGCCACCATGGTACCTGTCTGATCAGGTCTGCATTAATTACCTGGTTCTGCAGGCAGGGACTCTGAAGCATTGCAGTCTTCCTAATAGAAAGTAAAATCTTAATATCCTCCTTGGAAGAAAGATCCTGCTAAATAGCTGTGTATCAATGAATAGCTTCACTCTCCTTTAGATGGGCAGGGGCTCCAGCAGTGGGTACAATGACTGTTGTTTTGTTCTGTTGCCATGCTGGGCTTCAGGCCTCTGCAAAGGCTGCAGGTGGGAAAGGATGCTGACTTACAAAAAGGTGTCTTATAAAAGGCAAGGGTACCAACAACCCACTCTGTAGGTCCCCCTGCTCAGGGTGGGGAGAAACTGGGTGGGGAGCTCTGAAGGGTGGTAACTGAGCAGAAGGGCTTCATCTCTTGTCAACTCTTCTCAACATCAAGCTGGCCAAGGCTGTGGAAACCCCTGCAGCGCTGGAGCATTCACCACTTCCTTGGCAGGATTTATTCCAGCACTGATCTGTAGCAGAGGATCGGGCCAGACAGGGCCTGAGCGGAGCAGGTCCGGCCACAGGCGAGCCTCAAGCGTGGCAGTTAGGCGGGGCTGAAAGCTGCCTGTGTCCTGCCTCTGTGCAACCTTGTTTGAACCTTCCTCTGGCAAGTAGCAAAAGGAATTGGGGAGACCTAGGGCTAGTCCAAGCAAGTTTCCTCTTCTCTGTCCACCCCCAGATGCAGTGTGTGGGGGGTGAGGGCAATAGCAGCATAGCAGCAGCTCCAGACAGTCCTCCCTGAGCAGAGCAGTTTGGGGGCCTTTGGTCATGACAGCTTTTGAGCAAATGTTTCTTTCCCTCTGGTGTTCCCTGCCTCTTGGGCAGGGAGGGGGAAGTGAAACTGTGGTTCAGACCGAGTCCTCTGGATGGCAAGAAAATTGCTGAGTAGCTGGTTTCCAGGTTGCCGAAGTTCTAGCCAGGGCCCGGTGTGGCTGCCAGAAGCAACAGGCTTGGAATTTCCTCTGCCTGGTGCCAGCTCCACTTGGGCTGGCCACAGCACCTCTGCTGGGGCTGTAGCTCTGCTTGAGCTCTGCAGTTGGGGCACTCCCAGAGCAGGGGTTACACTAGAGCTGGAGCTGCCCCCCTCATTCTCACAGCCTGGTTTCTATTTTCTTTTCTAAGGTCCAAGATGTTTTGAATTACGCAGCCTGCGCCTCCCGCGGGGCTCCTTGAGCAGCCGCCTAACGAGCTGAGCTCCTGACAAACTTTGCTCTGGCTTCAGCTGTGCTTGGAAAATTTTACAGCCTTTTCAGAAAAAGGAAATGCCAGGAAAGGTCTGTCTCTTCCTACTTTTATGAAGGGGTCCCAGTTGAGAGAGCATGAGATGAGTTTGGAAAAGAAGACAGGAAGGATTTTGTATATGGTAGTACATACACTTTCTAGTGATCAGGGTGAGTGGACTCCTGTAGTGGGCACAGTGGGGGCGAGACCTGCAGGGCACTTGGCAGATGCACCATGGACACAGGAAGCAGTGACTCCTTTGCTGCAGGGAGGTAGTGGTCTGTGTCTTCCCTCCAGCTGCCAGCATAGCCACTGGCTGTTTAATCTTTGCTAATTATGCTTTTTCTGAATGGCGGTGGTTTTAGTTCTACTGTGGTCACGGGCCACGTGGACATGCTGCATGTCAGTCACCAAGGCTCAGGGGAAGGATTGCCACCAGCTGCTGTGCTGGTGGTTTCTTCATCAGGGGATAGCACAGTGCCCAGGCAGGGTGTTGTGGGCATAGGGCAAAGAATGCAGGTGCTGCCAGCACAATGTTTGACCCACAAGGGACAGTCTTGTGTAATTTCCCCCTTTGGACGAGAAACCATGTTGCAGAAAGAGAAACTGGGACCCAAAATAAATGGTGACTTACCTACCTTCCCTTTGTAAGATGTTGCTGAGAAGAGAGCAAGGAGCCCTCTGTTTTAGATAAACTCCCTCTTGGTGAGGTGCTGAAACTCTGCCCTTGCATTTGTCTGCTTTCCTTCAGGAGAGCCCACCAGTGATGTCATGGATCTCCTAAAAGGTACTTCTGTCTGGAGAGGCACTAAGGGTACAATCTGGTCTTTGTCATCCTCCTTGCATGTCCTCCCAGTGTCCCAGATCCCTTTCCATTGGTGAAAACGCATCTATGGAAACTGGAATGGGGGTTTTGGTTGGAGCCTGTAAAAACACAGCAGCCTGGGGAGTTGTGGAACATCTCCAGTGGGAGGGATCGAGGTTTCTGTGTGATCCATAGGCATCAGCTGCTGCCAGTCGTTGTGGATGAGCATCAGACATGGGCAGTGATGGCTCTGGGTAGAAGGAGCCTCACGCTGGTCCTGCTTTGAGGGCATTGCCTGTTACACTTGTCAGGAGCGTGGCTCTGGATAGCTATTTGATTTGGCAGCCTGTGCAGGCCTGGTAGCCCTAAGAGTGGGATGTGGGCACCAGAATTGTGCCCTACTCTCCCTTTTTTCATTGCTCTACCCATCCCCTGCTTTCTGCTATTTTTGGCAGGAGAAAAAGCACCTCCTCATGCCTGTGTCCCTTTCTCCACCTGAGAAATGAGTGATAAGCCCTTTCCTTTCTTGGGGCTCATGTGCAGAAGCTGAGATTACATTTGACAGGAGAGGCCAAGCACTCTGCTGCTGGGAATTATGAGAGTGGCCCTCCTGTTGGCTTCTCACAGTGATGGGCTTCTCTATCCCAGCTCATTTTCAGAGTTCAAAACATGTGGAAAGCTGCTGGGGAGATGATTGAAAAAATAGTTAAATACTTCATTGTTTTTTGTTTCTGTGATGCCATCTGCATATATATGTTTTAGAATGGCTGAAGTGGATGGTTTTTGTACTCTTTAATTAGTTTCCTGATTTTCAGTGGGGAATCCTGTTTCATGTGAACTTGACACTAGGAAAGGAAAGACCAAGCCCTGCTTGTCCTCTTTGCCGTTAGAATAGTACAAACCCAAAGGAAGCACAGATCAGTGCAGGGGCATGGCTGTGCTACAGTCTGGGGCACCTCTTCTTCCAAAACATTTCCACGGGTCAGAGGTTCAGTAACGATCTGCCTAGACTGCCCACCTCCATTTGAGAATTCAGTGTGAGTTTTTGCTCCTCATTTTCTTAAAGGAAAAAAAAAAAAAAGAAAGAAAAATAAATCAAAGAAAATAAAAGCCTTTCCAAACCCCAAACCTGTTTTTGCTCTTTAAAAGTCAGTTTCATGAGTTGAAATTGTAAGCATCTTGTTGATAAAAGAAGAGTTACTTTGCCTAAAGCAGAGCTTCAGCAAAGAAGTGTCCAGCCACTTCCAAATATTTTGATGTAATTTTAGCCCCGATGTGTTATTTTAGTAAGAAGTGTGATTTTTCCACCTGCTTGTGTGGTCAGGACCTTACCTGTAAGCAATTGCTTCTCACCCCACCTTGTGTTTTCAGAATATTTGGGGACTCAGCTGCTGGTGGCAAATTTAACTTTTTAACATTAGTTAACATTTAGTTTATTATACTTTTTAATCAAAAGTAATTTCACAAAGTCCTAGTCTGATTAAAATGTATTCCTTATATTTAGTAGTGTATAGTGTTCCTTTTTTTCCCACCATAGTTTAAGGGCCCCAGGCATTTTTCTGATGCTGTCGCAATAATAGGCTGCCATTGATAAGTCCTCAGAATTCCCAGTAGCAGCCTACAGGCCCTTGGAGGGGCCCTTGAAGGTCCACAGTGGGTTTAACACAAGTGAAGCAAACTAGCCACCCTGGGATTTCTGTTTCTGAGGCCAATGCTGGCAGTGCCATTTTCTGAGCTCTTTCACTGGAAAGGGACGATGTTGACATTGCTCAGGGCTGCTGATTCCTGTCTGGGTGATGACATTTGTATTCATCTCACTGCAACTAGATGGAGAAGTTAATTGCTTTGCCCAGCCTCTGGTTGAAACAAGACTGCAGAAGAGGGTAACTGTGACTGGTGGTTAGTTACTTGGAAAGGGAGAAAAAAGAGGTGAACATATCCAAGAGTAGTGCCATGTTTTGGCATTGTCCTTCCTCCAAGACCTGGTCCTAAGCATATTGGGTGGCTACTCTTTCAACTGTTTGATCTGTGGCTGTTTCTGTCTGTGGGTGGTCCAGTGACTGGGGCTGTGGTGGCTGTTTGCAGTGTTTTTGGAAAAGCTACCAGGGGTATGCAAACAATTGATCTTTCTTGGAAACTGATAGGAGAATCCCAGTAGCAAACACTCCAGGAAGTCAGGCTCCTACTTCTCTTGCTACCTCCTTGCCTCCCCACTGGGCACAGATATTGACGTGCCCATACTTCAACTCGGATTGTGTGCAAGTGGCTCAGCTTGAGGTGAGAGCCCAGCAGTGCTTCTGCCAGACATGACATGCTGATGATCAAGGAGGGGATGAGGCAAAGCTGGGACCTGGCTCAAGAACATGTGCCATCCAGGCTCTCTTTTGCACACAAGGTGTGCGTCTGTGGGGTCCTCCCTGCTCTGGTGAGCCATGGCTAATGGCTGACCCTGGGCTTGGAAAGGAGGAGTAGTGTGGGGGAGTTGGGATTGTAGCATTGAAACAGTGAGGAATCCGTGCATCGCCCTTGGCCAGTAGACTAGTCTAATGCCTTGTCTGATTTGCATATCAATTAATTTTTATTTTAAGAGGACTCAAGTGGACCCAAGTACCAGACTGCATCTCAGTATGCTGTAGGAAGAACCCAGGAACTCCTTGATTTGATCTGAACAAGTCTGTGGATGGTATCACTTAATGAGCCAAAGATACTCCTCTGGGTGAAGTCAGTTCTTCTCAGTCTGAAATGGGCAAATGCCAATTTTTCTGGGAGTCTTCAGGTCCCATTGAATGCTCTGGGCAGCGATTGAGTGAGAGTCTTGTAGTTCCTGGTGATGGTCAGGATCCTCTCTGATGGTAGGATGGTTTGCCTGGGACCTGCCACTGTCCTCGGGGGCCCCAGTGCCAAGGGACCAATTTTCTAAGGTGTTGCTTCCCATCATTGTATGACTTCTCAGACCCAATGCTGCTTGGTTGACCACATCTTGGGTTCAGGACAGAACCCATGGGAGAGGGGTAGCTGCAAGGTAGCTTCTGGTTGTAGAGCTCCCCTGGTCAGCCTCACTGCTGTGGGATGGGGAGAAAGCCAACCTCCCCTGCCCAGAGGCAGGAAATGAGAATCACATGGGCTGACTTGGAGCCTCACCGGCAACTCATGCTTGCAACAAAAGCAGAATGGCTGGGATTGGGCTCACTGGCTGACTGCCACGGCACTGGTGGCCTTGTTCAGTGTCCTCCGTTTGCAAAGAGAGGGGGAGCAAAAGGGGTGTCCCCTTTTGGCTCCAGTGCTCAAAGAGGGAGGCTGCAGCCAGAACTGGTCTCTCTTCCTCTTTCTGCTGTGCATCCACCTTTAGGCACTTGTCTGGGCTCTCGCTTTGAGTGTCCAGCTGTTGTGAATACCAGGAGTAAAGGCAGCTCATGTGCTGTGGCACGCTGCCTTCGCCCAGGGCCCCGTAAACAGACTTGGCCTCAGCACAACAGCTGTGCTGGGGTTTGCAGCTGCCGCTGCTTCCAGGACAAGAAGGGTCTTGCAGTTTTCATGACAGGGATTTTTCCTCCTGCATTTGAGGTTTCTCAGACCTCAGTCATTCTGAGGTCTTTCTCTAGCCCCAGCTGAGGTGCCAGGACTCCCACTATCGCTGAAGTAGTGGTTATGGGAGGGATAGGCTGTCTTGATGGACCCTGTCATGTTTGTCCTGTTGCATTACAGAGCAGCAGCAGTGGCACCAGCCGCTGCCTTCCTCCCCTCACTGGGCTGGAGCGCTGCAGGCTCATGGCAAATGCTGTCTGCGGACATCTGCTGCCTCCTCCCCCACTGCCTCCTGGCAAGCAGCAGCAGCTTCCCAGCAAACAGCCTGTTCTTTGCATCACCCCCCCCACCCCCCCCCCCCCACGCCCGACTAAAGCTCCCTTCTGCTCTTACAGACACCTTCGCAGGACCTTGAAATGGTGGTTTCCCCGGTGCTGGCTTGGCTCCAAGCAGCCTTCTGCTTCACAAGACCATAGCTGAAAAAAATCAGGATGCCTGATGGAGGAGAAAGGCTTATTAAAAGTGATGCTTACTAGGTTCTGGCTTATGATTCAAACGGGCAGCCCTTTCTTTGGCAGGGCTCCAGCCAGTGCCTGGGGCCTGAGGCAGGCTTGGAGTCTGGGGCAAAAAGCTTGGAGCCATTTGACTGGGGCAGATGTGGCTAGGTCAGCTGTGAACAGCAGCCCTGGTGTCAGAGCTGGATGCTTTGAGTTGCTGTCTGGCTTGAGTATGTCACGTGCAGCAAAGGGAGGCAAAGTTCACTCTTGTAGGTATTCATGCAAGCCCTTCCAGGAGAAGTGAGTTTTTGTTTCTGCTCTGGCCAAGTAGAGGAGCCACAGGGCTGGGGGTTTCTGTCTCCTGAGAGTAACCTCCAGGCTTGATAGTCCTGCCGTCTTGGCAGTAGGAAGCACCTGGCAAAGTGATATTTTTGTGGGTTCAGTCTCTCAGTGCTGCTGCACCAGGTTCCCATCTGCTGGTATTAGCATTTGGCACCAGGAGGTGTGGCAGTAACCTGAGAGATCTTTACCCCAAGCCCAGGCAGTCCCCTAAACCATAGTTGCCAAGATTCTCTGGCTGCATCTTGTGTGCTTCTAGCCTGGGGACTTCTCTGGAGAGCAGGGGAGCTGGGAGGGATGGAGCAGAAGGATTTAATGAAGTGGGCATGAGAAGCGTAGCAAACTCCTTTCTGCTGAAACCAGTGAAGCAGTAGCTGGGAGCATGAAGGCAATGCCTGTCTGTGATCTTAGAGCATGCCCAGAAGGAGGGCTGAGGTATGTGGATTAATCAGAAGGGATGGTAGAGGATGAAAGAGGCTTCTGCAGCTCTGACTGTAAAGGCAGTTTTGGAAGAAGGAGCTGGAGGGATTGCAGGTGGGACATGAAACCAGGAGCTTGGAAAGATGGGATAAACAAAGTCAGTAGGGAAATTTACTGTTCTGTACCTGGATCAGGAAGATGTGAGCACAATTTGAACTGATTTAGACAAGAAGGCACAACTCTGTGTTCGGAGGGAGAAGGGATCATCTTCATGTGACCATCATGGCAGTGGAGGAGTTCAGAGGCAAGGCCAGATCCCCCCTGGCAGCTTGGAAGAAGCTTGGTGTTGTGTGGAGAAGTATTGCTTGGCACACAGTTGACAGTAGGTTCTGGCCCCCCTTTTTGGTTAGTAAGACTGTGTACCATGATTGCACCTGGTGTCAGAGCAAATGGTAGTGGGAGAGCTGTGTGGATGCCATGTAAATGCTGCTGAAGGAGTCTGTGAAATCATCTGTATGCCTGTGATGGATGTGGCAGAGAAATGGGAGCTGTAGGACAGAATGTCTGGCTGACAGCGAGCAATGAGGCCAGGGGTCGCATGGCAGGCAGGGCCAAGGGGCACCTGTCGGCACACTTCTGGGTGCCAGTCTGTGCAAGCTGGGCCCAATGCTGCTGCACAGAAGGAAAGAGCCTGGAGCAGATCTTTGTGATGCTGAGCACAAAGAAGATGAAGCGAGAGAAGGATGAGGCATGTATTTGAGAGGGAGATGAGGGATGCTACTGAGAAACAGAACTGAGCTCTCTTCTTTTTGTGCTGGCAAATACTCAGTGGGATGGGGGCAGAGGGGCTGGGTTGCAGGCCAAAAACACACACACCCCTGAGAGGGGAAGCTGAAATGCTGCAGGAAGCCATGCTTTTGCCTGCACAGGTGATGCAGAACTGCAGTAACTCAGGGGTGACACAGCAAAGCCATGCTCCCTCCAGCCATCTCGACCCTTTCCCAGAGCCTAGGAGGAGATGGCTGAGGTGGTTAGAGGGCTCTGGCAGGAAGCCTTTAAAGTCCCCACTGGGGAATAGGGGTGTCAGCAGCAGCTGGAGACAAGGACTGGTATGTTCTGTTGTTTACCCAATGTTGAGGAGAAGCAGAACGTGCCATGTGGAGGCCACTTGTTGCCTCCCCCAGGAGATCAGTGAGGGAGTGCAGGGGTAGGCAGCTAGGCATGATGCTATCCTGAGAAGAAAGCACTGATAATTGGAGGCAGAGGGAGCACCAGGGCCCAGGAGATTGCTAGGGAGGACATCCTTCCTTTGAGCAGGGAAGAGGTGCCAAGAGTCCAGCAGGACCCTGGCCATGGGAGCACTCTCTCCTATGAGTGCCTCAGTTAGTGCCTCTGGTTGTGACTTTGTGCCCAAAAGCTTCCCAGAGGGAAGTGGCATGGCAGATGTAGGTGTATGGACTGCAGGGACTGGCGCTGGGCTCAAGGAGAGCCAGTACCTGGCTCTTCTCCCTTCTCTGGTGGTGCTGGATGCATTCCTATGAATTACCATTCCCTCTGTGCCAAGGCTGGTGCAAGACTTTACCCCAGGTGCTCTGCTGTCACTCTTCTGGGCTCTTGTTTTCCTCTGCAAGGAGTCCAGCTCCTGGATTGGACCCGCAAGCAGGACTCTGTTGCTAGTGGGTCAGGACCAGGCTGAGCCAGCCCACAGGGAGCTAAGCACAGGCCCTGGGCAGCACTGAAGCACCAACTGGCCCTTTTGGGAGGCCAGTGGCCTCCCTAGCCCAGACTCGTGGTGGAGTGGCCCCAGTGGGCCTGCAGCAGCTATCTTCTCTGCACTGGAGGGATGAAGCCAGAAGAGGGGGAAGGGAGAAATCACCCAGCAAAGGGTTAATAGTAGCTCCAGCCTGCTGCTCAAAGCCCAGGCCCTGCTGCAGGAGTGGTGTTGAGCAGCCTGCTCCAGTTGGCGTCTGTCCCAGAATGCTTTGGAAAAGCACTGGCCTCTGACCCCCAGTACAAACTGAGCCCAGCACGTGGGAGGGAGAAATTACTCCCAGACCTTCAGGCTCCAGGGTTTACAAGCTGCCTGCAATAAAGCAGCCATTTTTTTCCAACAGTTATTAAATCTTCCCTTTTAGCTCACTGCAAACCTCTGCCTGTCGTTCCCCTACCCTGTCCCTAGCCCCACATTGTGCTTCTCCTGCTCAAGCCTAAAACACCTCTATATAAGGTGAGGCAGGCCTTTTTAGGGAAGGCTGAAGGCTGGAGAGAGCTCCAGCCACTGGTTCATGAACAGTGCCCCTCACCCTGCAGTGGCAGGACCCGTCCAGCTTGGCTGCTGTACTTGCGTCTGTCTGCCTGCTTCCTGCATGAGCCAGTGCGGACAGCAGCAGCCTCTCCGGGTGCCTTGATGCAGCAATCCCTGGGGGAATCCTGCACCTGTTTCCCCCACTTGCAGGGTGCACATCTACACCCCTCTTCTGTGCCCCCATGGGGCCAGCGGGCCTCTGCTGATGGACCACATTTCAGTATTGTCTTCTTGTCCATGCTAGAGACTGGGAACCAAAGAGCAAAAGTTTTCTTCTTGGCCTTGCTGATGGCTGGGGCAGCTATGAACAGGGCCTTGGTTTTTCTTTGCCTCACTTCTACTATCTTGAAATGGGAAAAGGAGCAGGGTTTGCACTTACCTGTTGTCAGCTCCTTAGGTAATTTATTCTGTCTGCACTTCCTGCAGTGAGCGACGGATTAATTGCCAGGGAGGCTGGCCAGTTTCTATGGGAGATCACTGCGTGGGAGGCTCATGAGGCTTCCTTCACCAGCTAGTGTTTGTAATGACTGCTGCAGCTGGAAGGTGCCGAGAACTGCTTATTCACACAGGATTTTGTGACCATCCAGTTGTATGGAAGTGCCAAGTTGGCGTGGAGCAGTGAGCACTGCCTGTCTGGTGCTGTGCTGAACATGCCAGCATGTTGAGTTGCTGCAAAGGGTGTAGGGAGCACATGTTTTTGTTTGTACAGTACTTTGGGAACAGAACACTTTTACAAGTGGCTACCATGCCACGGGCACCGTGGGATCCAGATAAATAAAATGGGAGCTGGTATTTCTAAACAACCTCTTCCCTGCTCCTCCCACCTCCTGTGCACATTCCTCTGGCGAGGAGCAGGGAAGGTGAGGAGGTGCCCACAGAATGCAGCCATAGCCTGAGAGCAGCTGCAGCAGCAGGCAGCCTAGACTCCACAGCCCTCTTCCCAGCAGATGAAGGACACATTGAATGGAGCAGGTCACCTTAGCCTTGGCCGTGCCACTCGTCAGGCAGGTGACACCTGCCTGGGCACCCAGACTGTAGTCCCTTAGCCCTTGAGGTGGCTGGAGGACACCAGCTCTGAGAGTAGCCCTGGAGCCTTAGGCTTTCACTGCACTTCTTTTTCAGACCCAGTCATTTGCCAGGAGCAAAGTGCTTTAGCAGGAGTCTCACACTGCACTGGCAGACCTGTGCTGTCCCTTGCTCTGTGCTGCACCCCTGGGCATAATGAGGCAGGGAAGCCATTTTCCTAAACGTGTCTTGGGCCATTCTAGGATTTACTTGACACACAAGAAAAAAGCACATTCATCCGAACCCCCTTCTCTCTCTGAGGCTTGGTTTTGTTTTTAAGTCTATATGGCAAGCGACCAAACTGGCTGAGTCAGTCAGCTGGCTGGCCACCAGAAGTAAAAATTCGGTTTTGTCCCCTCCCTTGTTCCACCCCCCTTCCCCCTGGATTTTTTTTTCTCCTTCCCTTAGCGACAGTTTCATGTATTTACAACAAACCTCTTTCTGCCTCCTTCACTCTTGGGGCTGGGACAAGTGGAAGTTGGTTTTTATTTTCAGAATCAGCCTAGGGAGAGAGGGTGCAGGAGGGCAGCCTGGCTTTGCTTTCTAGCTTCTGCTCACAATGATGCTTGCTGCCTGGGAGGAGAAGAAGCTCCCTGCTGTGTTCAGGCCTTTGCAGGCTGATGGTGGCATCTGCTGTTGTACAGGCAATTAGATAGAGAGGTGAAGTGCCTTGCCCAAGGCCATGCAGGCCAGGCCTGGGAGGATGGGAACTGAGAGTCAAGTCTCCTTTGGATGCTGGCACCCAGAAGTCATGCTGGCCATGGGCTGGCTTTCAGGGGGCAGGAAGGTATGTGAAGTTCCTGAGTGTTTTCCTGGCTGCTGTGGTGTAGTAATGGTCTGGTTGAAATGTGCCCTGAATTTCTCTTCCACTGGGAAGATGGGAGCCAGCAACACTCCTGTGTGAATAGCCAACATCTTGTAGAGGGGCAAGATGCTCTTTTGTCAAGGGGGAACCAGGGGTGTTCGGCTGCTCTGGTGGCAGTCTGCATGGGCAGCTGGCCAGGTTTCAAGCACCTCGTGCTGTTGGGTTGCTCACGATGTATCCTGTATCCTGAGAACGGGAGCACAAGGTGTGGTTTTCTTGCTGTGGCCTGTGGTTTGGTCATCAACATCTTGAATTCCTAGGCATCCAAATTCTGTAGCCCCATCTGTGGGCAGCCTTGTGACCCATTCTCAGGGTGGAGAGGGGATGGCGCAGGGGGTGAAGCTGGTGGGATCTAAGTACTCACTCTGCTCCTTCCCTCCTTCCCTGTGGCATGCCTTATCCAGCATGAGCTGTGTGACAGATCATGACAAGTCATGGGATCTCAGTGTGTGTCCCAAGTTGCAGCAGGTCACTAGGTGCTGGAACATGTTTTACCCCACAGAAGTAAAACTTAGTTGTAAATAAGAGAGGCTCCTCCAGTGAGAAGTTTTCAGATACAAATTGTCTGGTTGGCTTCAGAGACAGATTTTCTTAATTTCTGTGTTGATTTTTGCTATTTCAAATGCATACAAGGCAGCAAAATCTCCAGTCTAACTGGCTTCTGTGTACTTCAGCAAAGGGGCTGCATGAGAGTGAGCAGCTGGCTGCCTGCTGTGAGTCACTCAGTAGCTGAGGATACCCACATTGGTCTGAACTAGTTTGCTGCTTTCTCTGTCGTATATCACAACTTAATCATGGGGCATACTTGCAAGGCAGCAAAAGTGGGGAAGGGGAGAAACCGATTCACTGTTTTTTATTTTAGCTAGGATGTGATAGGCTAGGAAATGTTAAAAGGCAAAATAAATCCTTCACAATATTTTGCTCTGTTGAAATGAAGGAAACTGAAATATTGACAAAGAGGCTTAAGAACACAGTGGGGAAAGGTACCCACAAGTTGCTGGTAAGGTTGAGCCTCTTTGCCACATGTCACATGGGGAATGCAGACATGAGAGGAACGGTAGCTCTATTATTTCCCAAGATATATGTCTCTGCACATGTAGTTGTGCCCCCACCTGATGGCTGATGGCATTCTCTGATGGTTGATGGCCATCTCTGATGGTTCGCTATACAGTAAAGCTGGAGGTGGCTGTCAAAGTGCTGCAGTGTGCAGACATCTGCGGTTCATACAGGAATTACAGCAGCAACTCAGAAGAGGTGAGGAAAAGCGAGAAGCAATGCTGGGATCTGGTGTTGGCAGAGATTTCAGGGGTTGGAAATTAGTAGAGGGTAATGGATGCTGCACACTTGCTGAGCAGTAAGGGGAGCTTTGATGTCAGGAGGATGCTGCGGATGTATCTCCTGCCCAGTGCCTAGTCCTTACCCTGTCATCATTTCTCTTTCCTTTCCCATCTCTTAAGAGCTTATGCCCATAGGCCTGACGAGGTGTGGGAAGAGGAGAGCTCTGTAGCAATACCTGAGTGTCTCTCTGATGGAATCACTGTGCCTGACAGAGCTACCCTTTTTCCTTAAACTTATTCGTGGTGATTCACTCAGCAACCATCCAACACAGAAGAAGAGGAGGAACGGTTTGGAAAATAATATAGTGGCCAGCAGTTTGCTGATGCTTGTGGCCAGGTACTGAGGTGGATACCATTGTTTTCCACCAAACATGGAGCATACCGAGGACCTGACCCAGTACAGGAACTTTTTTGGTAATTACCTCTGTTAGTGGATGTCTCCTTGATCCTGGTACTTCACCTGTGTGCTTTTGGTTTTGGCAGAGAGAAGGAAACAAGACTTGTCAGTTCAGTTTTGTCCTAGTTGGTGTCATTTTTCAGTCCTTGCCTGGTTGGATTGCAAACCTGTGGGGATCTTGAAATCCCATTGCTCTTTCTGACAAACAGGGTGGGAAAAATAATCCTGAAATGGATCTGCTGTTTCAATCCTTTCCATCTCATGATCTGAAACTTCTGATGAACTGCCTGGCCTTCAGCCCTCCTGTTTACACCCCAGCTGGACTCCTCAAAATTCTGGTACTGCCTTGTGCTGCTGTTTGTGGTGTTCCTCCCAACAACATGGTTTTTAAAGTCGAGGGAGTGGAGTAGGGAAGCATCCCTGAGGGACTACTTAACTTCCAGACTTGCTTGCATTCTGCTCCCCAGGCAGGTGACTGGAGTTTGGCGCAGTCTGTTTCTAACCTCATCACCAAGAAAGATGCTTGTAACAAGGTCTGACCCATGGGCAAACTTCTAAACAAACACAAACTCCTGCAGCAAATCAATACCTGAATCAATGGTGTTTTTTTCCTCTCTCAAAGTACAGCTGTGTTGACTCAGTCTGCTGAGGTTGTTTCCTAGGTCATCTCCCTGCCAAAGCCTGAAATGAAGAGCTGGAATTTCAAGCTCTTTTCCATTTCTGTTGTCACCTGAGTTGAAGGAGTACCTGCATTTTAGGCTTCACTGAAAGTCTTGCTTATAGTTCTTGGAGTTAGCTGGCTATCTCCAGTACATCAGAGGGGTGAAAGGCACTGGGCAGCTTTGCAAACCCTGAGCAAAACTGTGGTGGTATGTACTTTCTGCCTTCCAACCTTCCTACTTGTCAGGTGCCCTTTTGAATGCACTCTGGAAAAAGGCATATGACACTTCAGGGGACTCGGTCCCTTCCACTGGCCCACACCTATAGGACAGTTTTGAGGGAGCCCCCCACAGTGGGCTCTGTGTGTGTGTGTGTGTGTGCATATGCTGGACAAGGAGGCTTATAGCACCACCTCTGCTGTGTTGTGGCAGGTGCTGGCCATCACAGTACCATGGGAGTTAGGGACTGGTAGAAATAGAGCACTCCAAAAAAGCCCCACCTGCACAGCCAGGCACTTTGTGTTTGTCTGTAGTTTTACTTGGTCTAGGAGGGAAAATCACTCTTGTGGATGTAGTTAGAGATGAAAATGTAGCTGCTATCTCATCCTCGGGCTGTTAACTATGCGGAGGATGGACACTGTATGTCCCCTCCCTGGGGCCGTGCATGCACATCTTCCTATGATGTGGTGTCAGCAGGGCCAGCAGCCAGGGCTGAGTTTCTTTGGGATGGTCTCCAGTGAATAGTGGGAGTTTGAGCATGAGCTTTGTTTGGCACAGAGCAGGTGAGCAGTGCTGTGTCCTGAGGATGCCCAGGAGAATGCTTCTGGACGGTACGTCCAGATTTGGGAGCTGACAGCTCATTTCCTATTTTGCATTTGACCATGAAGATGATAGTTGTCTCCTAGATTTGCCCATGTGGAGTGAGGCTAATGGGCTTAGCAGTCAGAAGGGTGAACCTACTCATGTCTGTGATATTTGGAAAGAGCTATGAGAGACTTGGAGCTCACTCTGCTCCAAAGCTGTTATATCTGCAGCCTTGCCCGGGCTCTCTCTGTGGAGTGTTTGAGAAAATCCTGGAAGCTGCAGCTGGATGTGAGTGGGGTGGTGTGTCCTGGGTCTCATACGTATCAGGCGTCTCTTGCTTTCGCAGTGAGGTTCTGGTGCCCAGAGGTGGGACTGCTGAATTTGCTGAGCCAAGCATTGGACAAGAGAACTGGTGTCCTCTGTTCCCTGCTGCGCTGTAGGGTAGGCTCCCTGTCTGGACTGGAGTACCAGGACCTGGATACAGCAAGACTTCTTGTGCTGAGGCCAAGCAGGGCTGAGCTGCAGGAGGAGAGGTGCCTGGCTGTGTCCTGCAGCACTGCTGTCCCGCCATGGAAGAAAGCACAGGAGGACTTCATCACATCCACCAGCAGAGAGGCTTCCACCTTCTCTCACGCCCACACGCTGGTACAGACGCGCACACGTGTACAGATACAGGTTCACACCAGCATGAACACGCTCGTGCGGATTCACATGAATTTGCAGTTAAGCAGGCACACCCACGCCAGCACAGATGCAAACAGACCCATGCTGGTGCAGGCCTGCTCGCTGTCATAGAGGCAGACGTGTTCATATTTGCATGACTCCAGGCTTGTGCTGGCACAGGCACTGGTATACATGCTCCTGTGCTCACAGACACTGGCAACGGAGCTAAGCCATGGCACTGGTCTATTTTTGGGAGCACTCCTAAGAATTGTGAGCGTGTTTCAGATGTTAGAGTCTTACATGGGGGAAAGCTAGAACAGATGGCTGGAGGGTTCAGAGCAGCAGCCCTGCTGAGAGCAGATATTTATAGGCAGATTTAACCCTTGTGTGGTCTCCGGAGCCATGTTTAAAGGGAAGGCATCTGGAGCAAACATGGTAGAGCTGAGCGATGACCTCTGGGGGTGTGCTGTCCTATCTGGTTTCTATGAGACGATTATCAGTGTAGTCTGGAAATCCTGTCTATGCTCTACCTCTTTCTCAAGGGACGCAGCTTTCCCTAGACCATGGAGCCTGGTTTCTATAAGCCTCAGTGAAAATGGGCTGGTTGTGGTTATTATTTGCTGACCAAGCTGGGGCAGCGGGTACTGCTGCTGCCTTGTGCTTGCGTGGCCAGCAAAATGAGGACAAAGATTGTTTTGTCCCTCTTGCCCTGATTTTTTTTTTTTTTTTTAAATTTCTTTTCTCTTTTAGCAAAAGGTTACCCAGATTCTTCCTTTTCCTTGTTGGAAGCAGATACCGTGTTTTCTTTCAGGCATGCCATCTTCTAAAGAGAAACAGATTAAATCCTGCCCTGTCAGATCCATCAGATGCTTTTACCTGGCCTCGTCTTGGACTCTTGTGCTTGAGCATTTAGGGAAGAACAAAACCCATCTGGGGGGTGCTGCTTTGTTGAACAGAGCTGGCTGCCAAGTGAGGTGCATGGCAGGTTTGTAGTGACAACTCTATTTGCAATCCTTACTTCGAGAGCATCTTAGCCTCCCTTTTGGGGTCTGAGGTAGTGTTGTATTTAAGTTGTTTGGCATTTCTTGAAGTGGCCTTCACAGAGCTAAGTATCAGACATGGGAGAAGGTGATCTGGGGGGAAGGAAGAAGGCCATGCCCTCAGGTGGGACATGTAAAATACTGACAGAGTAGTTATCTGAGAGTTGCAGGGAAGAAGGCACTGGCTCTGAAAGCATGAGCTGGGTTGCAGACATAGGGAGCTGTGTGAGTCTGCTCAAGCTGCTTTTCAGTCTGCCTCTGGCAAAATTAGGGAGCAGTGGCACTGCTGGAGCTAGTGCAGGGCACTGAAACTGGATTAAAAAGAAACAGAGGTGGCTGCTACTGGCAGAGTTGGTGCTGCCAGGTCAAAGAACAATGGCCTGTATTTCTGCTCCTAAAAATTCGAAGATTGAGTCTAGTTGTGAGATGGGGAAAGCAGCTGCAGCATCAAGTGGAAAAGGACATTCCTTCCTCTCAACTGATCATAGGCATTTGATCCCATAGGGTTTGAGCTGTGGTGGTTGTGCACAGTGGCACACACGGCATGCACCTGGGCTACACCTTTCCTCTGTTGGGACTTCAGCTGACCCAGATTATTTGGAGCTGCTGTCTGCCTGCCAGCTTGTGCCTACCATGGAGATCCCAGGGAGGCAGTGCTGAGTCTTAAAGGGCTCTTTTCCACTTGTTTTTGCACTGCATCTCCTGGGAACCAGCCAGAGGCATTTCTGATGTTAGAGGAGGCATGCAGCAGCCCTAAGTCAGGCTGTTTGTCCAGAGTCAGATGCTTGGCCAAAGATTTCATGCAGATGCTCAGTGTATGCCTCAGTGAGCTGGGTTTGTTGTTGTATACCCTGATTCCATGCCCAAGCGGGCATGAAGCTCTGCTGGAAAGTATGGGAGTATGACACAGAGTGCTGGTCTTGCCTTGGGGATCAGCTCTGTGCTTTGAGAGTGTGAATTCAGAGCATCCCTGAGTCTTCTGTACACTGATGTTGGGCATGGGAGATGCAAATCTGTAGGGAGTGGGAGCATGTTGGAGCTGATTGCTTCCTTGCTTATTTGTTCCACTTTCAGACTGTGGAGGCTTGGAAAGCAGTCACCGTAGTCCCCCCACGCACAGTGATGTTCTCACTGCTCGCCTGTGTGTCACATGGAAGAGTTCTCGGTTTTCCCAGAAGCTCTTGGTCCCAAGTCAGCACTTGCATCCACAATTGAAATGTGACTTTATAGTGAGAAAAATTGATTTCGGCTCCTGCAGCACCTCCCACATATCCTGAAAGCACAGCTGACCCTGCTGGATACCCAGGTGTGGAGCTGGCAGTGCTGGCAGTGCTCAGCCAGCTCACAGTCTGGTCTGCTGCATGGTGGTGTCATATGGCAGCTTTGTGTCTGTGGCTGTCTGACTGCATTTTGTACCCAGACATATCTGTAGGAGCGAGGTTGCTTGGCAGGGCCATCGGGCAAGCTGATGTGGTGTTTTTGTGGCTGGGCTGGCCAGTGTTCTTCCAGTGCCCACAGGAAGGGCTGGCAGCCACCCGCTCTCCTCCTACCTGAAGAAGCAGAGAGAGAACCTGGCAGGAACAAGGTGCCCATTTGGGTAACTGCCAGTCCTGGGATCTGCCCACACTTGCCCGGCCTCCCACAATGGCCCCATTGTTCCTGAGAGGGCAAGGAAGAAGCTTCCTGCAGCTCCCTGGGCATTGTTAACCCTCTGCCTGCCAGGAGAAGGCTGCAGAATGGGCATACATGGGGCAGGAGGTCCCACAGGCTGCTGGAGGAGTTCCCACTGCTCTTGAGTGCAAGAAGGGGAGTTGCAGGGCAGCACCAGCTTCTGTCTGCCAGCTACCTCTAAAATCGCATCTTGCTGCTGTTTTGAGGACAGCTAGCACGTGCCTGTGCTAAAGACATACGCCGGAGAGGTAGGGCCTCTCGTTGAGCCTTGATTTCCTCTGACAAGGCATAGGGAGGCTCTCTGCCTTCTAGGCTACTATCTGCCCTGACCTTTCCTTGGGAGCAGCCGCCAGTGGCTGGATAGCTTGGGCCCCTGTGTGCATTCCAGAGCAGGCCATGTCGTTAGGAATGGGACATTTAGGGTGTTGGGGGGGTTAATTCCAGTGGCTGAGATATCACTGTGGAACTTGTTTAAAGCAATTCCAGACTGATCAAAGTGCCTTCTTCCTTCCTGTCCTGTAACATGATCTCGTGATCTCGGGCCAATGAGCTGCTCGGGGTCTGCTGTGACTTCTGGTTCCTGTTGTTGTGGAGACAGAGCCTTGGAGGGCACAGGAGTGCCTCTCTGCGGGTGTAGGCTCGGAGCCAAAGCACAATATCTGTGCACTGAAGAGGACAAGAAGTACCCTGTTGCTGGCCAAAGGAGCTGGACGATCGTGTCCTACTCTGCTCACTGGCTCTGCACTGTCTTTTGATAGCAGTTGTGCTTCCCCACAGCTTTCTGCTATGTGTGTTTCATGATCAGCTGATTCCAGGGGTTATAGGGCTGCCTTAGCACCCCTGCTCTGTCACAGACTTGCTCTCCAGAATCTGTGGGACGAAGGAGAGGAAGAGGCATTTGACTAGCATGCTAAGACTCTATACAGGAAACTTTCTGGATTTCAGTCTTCAGAGATGTTGACCCCGATATATCTCATGCTAGCTCAGAGACTGGAGAATTGGCTCAGTAATCCGAACTGCTGAGGACTTTGAAACCTAATAGATACCTTGTGAAAGTCACCAGCTAGTTCTTCTGCAAACCTTGATGCTAACTTGTTTATATCATTACCTAAACGGCCGTCCTGCTTCCAAAAGATCTCTTATTTCCTCCCACTCAGTAGCCTTTGCACTCTTCTCCCCTCCTTTGTACCCTGGTTTTTGTTGTTGCAATAACTTTTCTTAATATGTTCTGTTTCTTAAATAAGGGCAGAACTAGAGTTAACTGTGGAGGGCCAAGGGCTGAGCTGTGAGCACTTGATGATCCCAGCTACTGTACCTAGTGCAAACAATGCTGCTTCAGAGCTTGATGTGGCTGAATCTGTGCACTTGGCCTCTGGCCACAAGGACCACTGCAAACCCCAAAGCCTCTTGCAAACCTCAGAGCTGGAGGAATGTCAGAAGCCCTTGCCCACTTGGCCAGTCATAAGTGAACAAGATCGATCTCTCCTACTGGGGAAGTGGGGTTCTGGGGGGGGAGCCCCAGGGCAGGCTGCCTCTGGGCCTTTCTCTTCATCTGTGGCTGTACATCTGCTGCTACAGAGGGCTTATTGCCTCCCCAGAGGGCTGCTGTTAGTGAGATGGGACAATTCCTAGCTCTTTCTGCCTGTTTCCTTTTGGGTGGTTGGAAGTCTGGCCAGGGTTAGATCATGACTGTGTCTCTGGAGGAGCGCTATGAGTTGTGTGTTTTCAGCTTTACATATGAAGGAGGCTTCTGGGGGTAAAGGTGAGGCATGGTGAGGAGGTAGAGCAGCTGCTGTCTTGGGGTGTGCAGTGGCGAAACCTCTCTACAGATTGGTGCTAGCCCAGACTCTGGTAGTAATGCCAGATGGGGAGCAGTGGCTCCCCTCTCCTCCAGGTCTTTCCCTCCCTTTGCAGCCCAACACTGTAGTCCCAGTACTGCCTGCAGGCAGCTGCCACCACTCAGCTGCAGGGTCAGCTGCCTCTGCTGATCCTCTCTGCACTGTGGAAGGTGGAAGGTTTCCCAGGGTAGAATTTCCTGCGAGGTAGTTGTATAGCTGCTTCCCCTATGAACTTACACCCCGATGTGCCTTAGTCATGATGGCATGCAAATACGAGTACGAGGCAACGGGGTGGGGGCTGGAGGGAGCTGCTGGGAAAAGGAAGTGACCTCAGCTGTGGTTTAATTATAGAGCCCAGCGTTTGCTGCTGCTGGACCTGATATTTATAATCTTGGAGGAGTGCTCAGCAGCTCACTGCATCTCTTCTACAGTCCAGGCTGGCAGAGGGCAGTGTGGGGGCAAGGTGTTAGGGCAGCCACCCTGCTTCCCCCTCTTTGCTGCACTTCTCTGTCAGCTCCCTCTCCCCAGGTGTGCTGGGGTACATCCATGTGTGTGCCCAGTTGCACAGACATGGTGCTGCAATACAGGCAATTTGCAGGCCTGCAGATGTTCCAGCCTCTTCCTTTTGTGCAGGTGTGTCCTTTGTGTGTTGCATTTAGTGCCAGGATTGGACATAGAAGAATACAACTCTTCCCCAGCTCTCTGCCATGAGCCTCCTCAAAGGCAAACAAACTTGTTGCACTGCTGGTCATACAGCAGGGTGCAGCTGGGGTACCCGGCGCTGAGAGAGGTGGTAAGGGAGTTCCTGCCACAAGGGTTTCCTGCTGAGACCCTGTCTGCAAAGACCATGCCATTCTTCAGGCTGGAAAGTGTTCTGAGCTTGCTCAAAGGAAGAGCTAGTGTTACAGGGAGATTTTCTGCAAGGTGGTATGGGATGTCTAGCCCTCTCTTGCAGTGTGCAACAGGCATCTCCATGCTGCTTTAATCTGAAAGAATATAGTAAGCATCTGCTGCAGGATGTGGTGCATGGCTCTGCTCCTCAGCACACTGTGGAGGCCCTGGTGTGAGGGCTGAGGTGCCAAGGAAGCCTGGGGTCGGAGTGCATAGCATACACCATGCCCCAGCCCGGGCACGGCTGCGCTAGCAGGAGGTGCAGCGAGTTGTCCTGTGCTCAGCCTGGCCGGGCTGTGGGTGCCCTGGGTGGCGGTGACACCTAGTGGCTTTGTCCCATAGGCTCCACCTCGGGCCCAGAGGTGGGGCCCCGGAAAATCTGATGCTTCTGGACAGCCGGCATGGAGCTGGATCGGCCATAGGCAACAGACCTTGCAGTGCTCAGGAACCCTTGTGTCTCTCTGGCTTGGGGACAGGGGGCAAGGAAGGCAGCCAGTGTGATGGCCCTGCTGACAATGGCTAGTCTGTCAGAGTCCTGCAAAGAGACTTTCTTATAAAAAGAAGAGCAGAAACTGTTGTGTTAAAGCTTGGAATCTCCTCATGAAGTTCTGGTCTTGCTGGGTTCCAATCCTGGACACTGCTGGCATTGCAGACTTCTTTTGTTATTGCCAAAGGATCCTAAAGCAGCTACTGAATCCTAGATGCAAATGAAAGACATGTCCTCATAGGCTCAGCTACATCAGCTGTTTACCTGACATGTGTGACCCTAGGCAAGACTTGTCTCCCTTGCAATTCTTGTGGAAAAGGTGGGGTTTTAAGGTCTCAGCTGTGAGCCCTGCTGCTCAAGAGAGCTAGTATAGCAGAGGCAGTGTGAGGCACAGCTCACTAGCTAGGCTTTTTAGCATTACTTACCCAGTCCTAGTAACCCCAGTGCACAAACACTGTGGAAATGGCCTGAGGAGGTTTCTTCAACCCTTGTAGCAACTGTTCAGGGAGATCTGTGTTTGTGGCCTTGCACTGCAGCCTGTGGTGTAATCTACCAGAAGGATTTTCTCGGGGAAACCGCCACATTCATGTACAGATGAGCTCGTCTTTGTGCATCCCAGCACAGCCAAAGGCTGCGTGAGGGTGTCCAGCTGTCACTGCAGCCCATGTTCCTGGCCAGATTTCACATACTGCAGGATGAGATCCTGCCTCAGAAGAAATTGAAGCTCCCTGAGCAGCAGCAGTACCCTTTGGAAGAGATTTCTGGCTTTGCTTCTGACCTACTAGAAGCCATTACTCGACTGCAGTCTGCCAAGCTGCAGCATACAGGTGGCTGTACTGCTCTTCATGCGGGGCACCCACAGCTTCCTGAAGGTCTCTTGCTGACCTATCCTCAGCAAGTTGTGCTAGCAACTGTATGAAGCAGTTCCTTACTATCATCCCAAGGGTGTTGCATGTGACTGTCAGGTAATGTCTGGCACATGCAAGGTTTTTGTAGGGAACATACCAGTTGGACTGGGTGGCTAGAAGGATCTGCAAATTTGGTGTTGGACCTGGAAACTCCCTCAGCACAGGACAGGAAACCAGACTCTGGCTGGTGCTGCAGCAAGGAGGAGAGGAGTGGGAGAAACTGTTGAACTAAGGGGACAAGTAAGGGCTAGAAGAGGTCTTCTAACCCTGATTGGATTGAAGCTGTGACAGGAGAGAGGTTGTAGGGTGCTGGTCAGAAAGCGAATGGCATTCCTGATTCACCTTGCTGTCTCTGAGCCTCAGCTTCCAGCCACTGCAAGGTGGGATGTGTGTCCCTAGGCGGAAGGGAACATGAATCTGAGGTTTTGTTCTACTAAAGACCTTTGAGACTTGTGGCCAAGTAGCCCTACATAAATTCATCATACTCAATACAGCTCCAAATGACAGGAGATCAGCAGGACCTGCCAAAATGACTCAGAGAACTGCTAGGATTCAAAAGAGCACTAGATTCTCTCTGTAGGTCTTTTAGAACCCTCCCATACACCTGTTGAGGGCACCACCTTCTCTGCCATTTAAAAGGGCAAGAAGAATCCAGGAAATAAATAGAAGTGAAAAGGGGCTTCTCCAGTTTATCAGTCTGATGATATAAGGGCAAGATAATTTCATGGCACATTCAAAACAGATGACCCTTGTCAGCAGTATTGCCCAGTGGAACTCCCTGTCTTCTGGTGTCTATGAGTCTATCTGGCCAAAGCAAAGCTTAGATGAGAATGCCTTTAGCAGCAGCAGCCTAGGTTAAAGCGGTTGTCACTGGTGATGAACACTCTCAGGCAAGTGTTCCCATACGGGGGTCAGGGAGGTGATCCTGCAGTTGTTGGTTGCTGTGTAGTGCATTCTCTCGCAGCTGTGCTTATTGGGCCCAGGTCAGTTTCAGGCTCATCTGGGTGTTTGAACCCATCCCTGACTCTTGGCTGGAGCTGGCTGTCTGACAGCAATGCTGTTTCACTACTGGTTTTGAGGGGTTTGTTTCTCACTGGAACAGACTCAAAATCTGTTGAACAATCTTGTGAAAAGGATTGTTTTGAAACAACAATTTTTGTATGGGAAAGCTCAAGTTTCTGATTCTGGTGTTTTCTCAAATCAGAAATGATCCAAGGGTCTCACACTTCAGAAATCTCATTTCTGGAAAGTTTATTGTAGTCTTTCCCTCCATGAAATACACTGACTTTATTGACATAGTATGTTATTTTTTTGGAGGTGTTCAGCTCCTTCTGCTGTTAACCCTGGGAGGACTGATAATCTAGGACTGGTGTTGGGTCATATGCTGGGGATCTCATCCAGATTTGGAGTGCATGGTATCTCAGGAGGGAGCAGCAGGTTTCTGGAGTCTCTCCGGCTGTTCTCTGCCTAATGTCTTTCTTCAAGAAGCCCTTCAGCTTGCTTAGGACCTCTCATTTCCAAAGCCAAGGTGTTCAGTATGAGTTTGTGGTGGTGTCCATGGGATTTGGATTGGGTTTTCCAAGATTGCATCTTATAGTGAGTGATTGGGTGGTTAGCGTAGGTTGGGTCAGCATAGGTTATGTGCTTAGAGGGTATTTGCAATGGTAACCTGATCTTGTTACTTCCTGGACAGGCTGGCAGAGAAAGGTTTGATGACTTTCTGTGTGTTGCATCACTGTGTCACAACCCATTTTATATGTTGGGTGTCTTGTATGTTGGGTTTTGGTGAACTGTGGAACACACAGCACAGCTCAGGAGGCCTGAGTTCTGGTATCCACTGTATATGCACAACTTGGTAATCATCTGGGTTTCACAAGAGCTTTTCCCAGCATCCTATGGGAAGATGCGGTGAACCGCCTTCCTTTTTGAATCATGGTGGCTCTGTTGTCCTGGCTTCCTCTCTTGCACCATCTTCCAAGAGGGATAGCACAGCAGCAATGCCAGTCAGCTCTCAGATATGGAAGCTGCAAGGCTGGTGGCGGGCGTGGGCTCCTCATTCTTTGCAGCAATGTTGGGAATCCATGTTATAGTTTCTTTGGGGAGAGATGATGGGAGCATGATTCACCAGAAAGTCTTCCGGGAATGCAGTGGGGTTTCGGGTTTCTTGAACTATCAGCTAGCAATTCCCAGACTGCAAATATGTCAGCCCAGTCTCTCCTGCCCAGAGCTTACTCCTTCCCTCCCTGTGCTGCTGTTCAGACTGTACTGGAGGAGGCTTACTGAAAGCAGCTTTTGTTATTTTGTTTCAAGATTTCTTGTCTGCTAAGGTCCCAGCCTTGGATTTAAAGCTGTCGCTTTTCAGATGTATCAGGTGCAAACACTCTCTGCATTTGGATGTAGCTCTTTGTTCAACAGATACTTATTGTGCCTTGAAAGCTTCCCTCACTGCATGAGGTTGGCTGGATTGTCCCCCTGTGTAATGATGGTGGAATCCAGGCACCCAAAACCCAGGCATCTTGCTTGGGCTCACAAGTGGAATTGGTGGTAGCCGGGAGCAGAAGCCAGGAATCTTGTCTCCTTGCTTTAACCACTGGGAATTAAGTTTGCTATTGTCTTTAAAACTACCAGGCTGGAGTGGGTGTGTTGCTAAATTGCAGAGAAAGACAGATTTCTGTGCAGTCTTCTTTTTGTCATGCACTTTTCAAGATGTTTTGAATTGTTTGTCTCCTGGTGTCAGTGTATCTACTTTCTAGTTAATTATTTTCCATGGGCCAGATGTATGGCATGCCTGCTGAAATCTAGTTTGAATCTCAGGGTATGTGGAAGGAGCTTACAGCAGTCAAGATGCCTATTGTCATGCTGCAACCGGACAGATGAGAGGCCAAGGAGGATCCCAGCTATCCATCTGCAGCAGAATCCAGCTGTTGCTACTCCCGAAAGCAGAGCAGAATCTTCAGGCAGCTGCTTCTGGCATTTGTCCCATTAGGAATTGTGAGGCAAGTGTTATCCCTCCGAGTGGACACTAGAAGGGAAAGGCTTTCCAAAGTTTAGCCAGGTCCCTCTGTCACCCCAGGGTAGCTTTCCATTCTGCCTCAGGCAAGGTTTTGAATTACCTCCCTGGAGCACCAGCCTAGTCCAAAATAAAGAAGGTAGGTGCCCCCCAAATGTTACGTTCTGGAGGAACCTCACAGCTGATGAGGCTCATCCACACTGCAGGCAGTGCCTGAAGGTTTTGTCATGGCAACTGCCAGGTCCTTCAGGATTGAGGTGTGTGTTCCATGCAGTCTCATCTGAGAACCAGAGGGACAGGAGGTGCATCTCTGCAGGCATGGGCTTTTCAGGACCCCAGGCTTCTTCCTCCCTCCCTGAAGTACTCACCGTGCTGGGCTGTACTAGTAGGGTTGTGCTGTGGTGCTGCTGAGCATTCACATTTTCAGTAGGTGTTTTGGGATCTGTTACAAACACGGCATCATGCCTGTGCAGATATGCCACACGCAGACCTGGATCTCTCAGCCTACTGCTGAAATGGAAGCACCTCCTCAGCGGGTGTAGCCACACAATGGCGTCAGTGGGTTTGTGACCCTCAGGACTGTGGTGCAGAATGTTGCAGGGATTGTGAGTGCGGCAAAGCGGAGGTGGGGGACGGCCTCTGGGCCACCAGCAGCAGGAGCTGCCGCAGGGCTTGCTTTCTGGAATGCTGTCTGGCATCAACCTCTTCCAGTGGGGCTGAGGGCTCCCTGTGGCTGGCCAGCCAGTGGCTGCAGGCAGCATGTGTGCTTAATGCTGCAGCTTGTGCCACATGGACCTTCTCCTCCTCCCTGCTTGCCCTCTCTGTGTCTCCTTCCCCGCTCAGCTCCCCTCCCCCTGCAAGTGGTTTGACAGAGCAATTGGGCAGGCACTGGGACAGCAGCTCTGACATAAATCTCTCCTGGTGTGGAATGAGGGGTATAAATATCCAGAGAGTGATGTGATCTTTCCAGCTGCTATTAATAGGTCTCTGGAGAGCAAGAGCAAGCAAGCGAGACTGGCTGACACTTAAAGGGCTAGCAACTCCCTTATGTGCTGTGAAAATTAATCAGTGCTGTAGCTCACCATCTTCCTCCAGGCTAGAGCAGAGCCCTCACCGAGGTGTGTGGGGTGGAGGTGGAGGAGGAGGGAGTAACTAACAACTCCTAGCTAGGAAGCAGTGATAGGCCAAGCTGTGTGCGAAGGATCCCACTAACAGAGGAAGAATGCTTGGGCAGGCCATGCCACAGAACTGTTTGCACAGCATGCCAGCAGCCCCCGGCTCAGCTTGCAGGGAGGCAGGTGCCGAGAAGACCCTTTTGCAGAGAAGACCCTTAATGCAGGCACAGAACTTGCTCATGATGCTTGACAAGCTGCAGCCTGCGCATTGTGGCGATCACAGTCTTGTGGGGATTATGTGTCTGCCAAATGTGCTTCACTCTGCTTTCTTTGCAAAGGTGCAGTGATTTTCCCTGGCAGAGTGAGCACTTGGCTTTTGCCAGTGGCGTCTCCAGGCTCACCTTCAGCAAGCCAGGAGCAGCATGTGTAGTGCTGCTGAGCTCTTGCAGTGCTATTCAGACACACTGGGGTTTGGTCTGGAGCTGGTGCTTCCTGTCCCTGGGTGGCAGAAGAAATCTGTGCGCAGTGTCTGGCCTGCATGGTCCGAATGGGAGGAGCAGACCATAGTAACCCCCTCCTTGTGTGCTGGGAAATTTCTCAGCCTGTGCTGAGGTATGGATGCCCCCTCACCCAGAGCCTTAAAGCAGGAGCTGGAGCTGTCCCTCAGGCCCCTGGGAGAGGCAGAGCTTGTCTGATGAGTGCCTGCACTTCCTGGCTCTTCCCGTGCCTTGCAACCCACTGCTTCCTTCTCAGCTGCCTCAACCTTTGTCCCCTGCCCTGTCCCAGTTATCTCTTTATAGGCTTGTGCCAAGACTGTCTGCTCAGTTGTCTTCTGTGTCTTTTGCAGGGCAGAGGAAACTTATTTAACAGCAAAAGGGGTCCCTGAAAACAGCAGGGCACCAGATTTCTCTCTAGGGTCACAAAGTTGTCTAAGCCCTGGGAACACGTACAAAATAGCTCTGAGCATCCTTCTGCTCACCAAAGGGCCAGGCTGACATGGAGCACCCATTTCTCATCTTGGCCTTGGAAATGAGGGCTGTCGTGTCTGTGGCTGCTCCTTGAAGTACTGGCAAGTCTGCCATGCCTGCGTGAGAGTTTACAGCTTGTCAGCATGTGAGTGAGTAACTGAAGAGCAGGTTTTTTTGCTCAGAGGCGCTAAGGCTAATTCCCAGCATGAACAGCTCTGGGTTGTGCCTTGCCATGGACTTTGTGTGGCCCTGTGACCAAGTAACAGCCCCAGTGCACTGGTCCTGGGCTGTGCCCCCAGCAGCTGCACCCGTGTGAGGGGCGCCGTGCTGACTTGCTGCTCTTTTCTCTTGCAGGTTTCTGATCAAAGGGCCTGGGAGCTCCTTCCACTGGCACTGTGGGAAGCTTTAGCCAAGCCAATGCACCCTGACAACAAACTGCCCAGCCATGGCAAGGCAGGCAGCAGCAGTGCCCTGGCCCAGCACCACAATGTGAGCCAAGCACCCACCTGTAACTTGGGCTCAAAGGGTGTGGGGGCAGGCAGCCATGGCAGCAAGGCCACTCAGATTTCCCCTGGCAACTCTGGACTGAAAAACAGCCAGAACACTGTCCCAAACTTCAGCTCCTTGAAGGGCAAGGTGAAGCGGGAACGAAGCATCTCGGTGGACTCCGGAGAACAGCGAGAAGCCAGCACCCCGTCACAGGACACAGAATCAAAAGGTAATGCTCTCCTAGACCTTGCCTCAGCATGTCCTCCGCTCAGTTGCTACAAACATCCTGGCAGGACTTGGGATGGGAGCATCTTTGGTTTCTGTGCTGTGTCTTCTGTTCAGGCTTGTCCAGGCTGTCTGTGTGACTTTGCATCATTGCTTGTCACATCTGCAGTTTTTGGACCAGAGTGGCTGAATTCTCATTTGCTTTGCATTCCATTCCCTAAACCATTTGTGACACCTAGAATCTGGCACTGGTTTTCACAGGCTACTAAGCAGCAGCATGGTTCACTGAAACTACACTGAATACCCCTGAATGTGCAATGTGCAAACTTTTAACTTGAGACTGACTTGTTTTCTGTCTCCTTGCTGTTGGTAGAGGGCTGCTTTGTGGTGTTGCAGCTGCCCAACGACTCAGTCATGGTTAGCAAGGAGGTGCTGCGAGGGTCACTGTCTGAACAGTTCTGTGGTTTCATCAGCAATGGATAACTCACTTGTGTTCCAGTATGTGGCTTCTGGAAAAGGGCTGAGTCAGTGCTTCTAAACCCTTTGCCTTCCCTGTCCTCAGTGGCCTTCCCTGTAACCTCTTGCCTTCCATCAAGCTCTGTGCTCAGTGGCTGTGTGGATACGTGAGCATCTCACAGACAGTTGTAGGAGGAGAAATTCCAGTGGTGCCCTTGGTTCCAACCAAGACTCACACCCAGTCTGCAGACGCAGAGCTGCTGTTCTGGCTTGTGCCCCTAAGGATTTATTTTCACAGTCAAAGCCATGTTGCCTGACTGGCTTAGGCCAGAGCTGTGCCATGGAAGAACAGGTAGAATGTACCTGAATAGATTTTGTGCCACCAGGAAGGCTTTCTCCCCATACTGTTACAGGGATACCCGTACACCACTGATCATAAGAATTTGCAGTTTTAGCCCAGAACTGTCTTGTAACCACACTTCCACAGGAAAATTATTAAAATGGCTTGATGAGAAATGCCGGAATCTTCTGTGTTCCTAATGCACTGACAGATCATGTGAATATGGTCATGATGTAAAAAAGACAATGTAAAAAAGTAAGGCCAGACAACGTTTTATTAAAGTTAAAGCACACAACTGGAAGTTACTCATCCTGTGTGTGATTGCTCTCCCTGAGTCCCTAAGTCCCTTTAGGCAAGCCACTTCCTCTCTGAGCTGTATCAGTCCCATCTGAGAGGGCAGACATGTGGAGGGAGCATGCGATTTTATAGAGAGCATGAAGGCCCCTGCCTGATTGATGTCGACAAGGGGCAGAGTCTGTCTCTTGTTCCTACAAAGGATGTGAACGTGCCCTCCCATTCTATATTCAGATTTTAATTGCTGAATCACAGACCCTTTAAATTTACAGTTAATGCCCAAAGCTCTGTAGTTTGGAACTGCAGGTAGACACATCCTGCGTGCATAGATTCCTTTCAAGCAGTAAGAAATACATCTCATTCTGAAACTTTGGCTCTCATAGGGAAGTCTCCACTAGATCTGGCTGCTAAGACAAGGAGCCCAGACTGAGCAGATGCTTCAGGTTCTTAACCAGTTCTGGGCAGATGTTAGCATAAGGCTTATTGCTCAGTGCATCCTGATTGGGTTGGCACTGCTAGCATGCAGCACCCAGCTGGGCAGGACCCCAGCCTTTCAGCCCCTCAAGTACCTCTGATGGCCCTGTCCCTTTGCAGGTGAGGTGGCTCCCCGTAGTAAGCGACGGTGTGTGCTGGAAAGGAAGCAGCCATACAGTGGCGATGAGTGGTGCTCTGGGCCGGACAGCGAGGAAGATGACAAACCCATCAGCAGTGCACACAGTGAGTGACTGCCTCCTTACCAACTCTGAAGCTTGGATAAAGCCAGGTCCTTCCCACTCCGGAGGGCTGATGACACTGACACCTCTAGCTTTGCCTGCGTGTACTCACTTAGCTGAGTGTGTGAGGGCCCATTGCAGTTGGTGGTCATTGTGCTGTGAGAATGTTTGGTGTGCAGTGAGGTCTGGGACCTATTTTGTGGAGATGCTACTGACATTCTGGAGGGAGAGGTGTTGAGGTTGAATGTCCCTGCTGTACATTGCTCTGGCCACACTACCCTGGTCATAATGGCAGCCAGAGTGTGATGTGCATTGCTCTTGTTACAGCAGGCGAGTCTGTGCCAGGCCACTCACCTTTCTCTCTGCAGCTGTGTTATAAAGACAGCTGAATCTAAAGAGGCTCTTGAGGTCTTGACAGTGGTTCAGGCAGAGTAGAGCTGGCCTGAGGTGTGCATTTTTTGGGACAATGAACTGTAGGTCTCTGTTTTCCAAAAGCATCAGCATTCTGTGACATTTTATATCTACAAGTCAATTTGCTTTCAAACTGTAACAGGGAGAATATCTGAGAGATAGGGCAAGGTCCTGTGGGGCCCAAGGAGATGCCTGTGTTGTCTGCTGGAGAACATGAACGTGTAGAAAAGCAAAGAGGGTGGCCTCTGTGCCTGCCAGTTGTCGCCATCATCTCCAGAACATCCACTTGCACTTCTCAGCACAGTCTGCAGCCAGTGCGGGAAGTGATAGTGCCGCTTCCCTTGTCACAGCCTGCTCCCAGATCTGCCTGGCGGGAATGGGTCACGGTGGGGCTGCCCAGGGGCAGGGGCTGGCAGCGAGTCAGCGCCCGTGTCCACACACCGGATTCCCAGCGATGTCTCCTGTTAGATGCTGCCCAGGGGCAGGGTCCGCCTGCAGGAGCTGCTGCGATGGGGAGAGGCAGCTGGAGGGGAGCAGGGAGCCAGCTGAGTTAAGGGGCGAGGGTAGAGGAAGGCAGGGCATGCCTCTGGTGATAGCAGTGCTTAGTAATATTAATTATGGATCTTAGTTTATAACGGCTGACGATTGACAGTGTCCTCTGCCGTGCGCAGCGTCCCCGGGCCGGGCGGGCCGGTGCTGCCCCCCGCTGGCGGCTCGTCCAGCAGCAGCGCCCGCCCGGCAGCTCGTCTCCTCTGCTCCCGCAGGCTGTAATGTAGCAGATCCTGCGATGTCCACGGCCCCACAACTCGGCCCAGGGTCCAACCCGCTGCCTAACCTGAGCGAGAGCAGTGCTTCCGGCGTGCCCCATGGTGCTGCCCCTGGCTTGCGGTCAGAGGCTGCAGGAGGCGGAGGCGGCGGAACAGGGAAGCAGCCTTCACAGTTTGTTTACGTCTTTACAACGCACCTTGCTAACACGTAAGCGGTAAACCCCATACCTCCCCCACTAGTATTGGCTGGCCTTGCCACACCTGGCCAGCCTTGTCACACTTGCCTGCTGCGTGCAGCACTTTGAGCACAAGGTAGCTGGAGAAACCTGTGACTCTGGTTGCACAGAGTGGGAAACCCCTGGGGTTCATGAGGTATGCTGGCTGCCACTGCAAACTTGGACTTAAATGCCCACTTCCTCCCAGTGAGGCCTGGCTCTGCACACTGTTTCACCCACTGTGGAGCCCATCTAGTCAGCATCCAACAAAATGATTCACCCAAAGCAGTGTGGGCTGCTGGTTTGATTCGAAAGTATCTAAGAGGTGGGTGTCACTGGGAGTGTAATGTAACACACGGTATTCTCCACACAGTTCCTCACTTCTGTCCTTCATTGTCTCAGCCATAGAGTCTTAGCAGTTAGTTTAGTATGTTTAGTTTTAGTGCTCTGCTGTACCACGGGTTCAGTGTGGGAGATCCCAGAGCATCTTGGTAACAACCACCTTAGGGCAACAGGCACAAAGCAAAACCTGTCACAGCACATGGGAAGAGGGAAATCAAATGGCAAGTGATCATTGGTTGGAGATCCTCACGGGGACTGTGCAGGACAGATGGGAGGACTCTGAGAACATTCCCCCTTCTTGGTTACCTCCAAAGAGTTCCTTCTTCCTGCAGAACTGAAGAACGGAAGTGGCAGCTGGGGCCTTGGATAGGTAGTATGGGGCGCAGTGCCTGTTCTCAAGTGATTTGTGCTCTCTCCCCAGAGCTGCAGAAGCTGTCCTGCAGGGCCGAGCTGACTCCATTCTGGCCTACCATCAACAGAATGTCCCGCGGGCAAAGCTAGACCAGGTATACCACTTGTGAACCAATTGCTCCTGTTGGCACATGCTGCCATCTATTTCCCTTCCTGTCTGATGTGGCCATTCTCCCCCATCTCCTGGCTCAGCTGTGAAAGAAAGGGTTGCCAGAATGCCCTTTCAGTGGGGTGGGAAGCTGCTTTGCTGCAAAATCTCTTTGGCACAAGTCCTTGCTGTTGTCAGCTGTGAAAAGTTTGGGATGGGGCATGGCATGTTCCTCCGCAGCTCTGTGTGCAGAGTACCTGCTTGTGCATTCCTAGATCATGTCGTAGTACCTACATTTTCTCCTGCAAGGAATGAAGGTGAACTGCTATGAGGCTTCATTCTGGGACAGAGAGGTCTCCTGCAGGGTGCAGGGAAGAATACCTTCCTAGGATCTTTCCCTGCTCAAGTTTCTTCCCCTTTTCTCTGCCAGGCACCACCTGCTCCTAAAGTGCTGGGCGTTTCTGAGCCACTTCCAATTAACCCTCCTGCTGCCAACACTCCACAGTCCCAGCCACTGGCCCCTCAAGCAAGTCAACCACAGCCACAGCCTCCCCCACCACAGCCTCCAGCCCCACCACCTCAGGCCATCAGTCAAACACCTTTGCCTGCACCTAGCAGCCTGCCCCAGGAAGGGACAAATGAAGATGGCCGGAGAGATCTGACTCCCAACTCTTTGGGGAACAACAGCAGCAACAACCAGCCTGGAAGTAACCATCCAAATACACCTACTGCATCTGCCAGCACCATGCAGCCTGGGCAAGTGGACTCCTCTGCCACACCCAGCTCCAGCCTCCTTGGAGAGGGTCCAGGCCCAGGGATGCCAGGGAATGGGCAGGCAGGCCTGGGCCCCAGGAACACCACGAACTCAGAAGGGCTCTCAAAGGAGCAGCTGGAGCACCGAGAGCGCTCTCTGCAGACCCTGAGAGACATTGAGCGTCTGCTGCTGCGCAGTGGGGAGGCCGAGCCCTTCCTGAAATCCAGCCAAAATGCGGGTGAGGGGGGGACTGCCCCTCAGCCACAGGCTGCCCCTGTCCAGCCCCCTGTGCCCCCTGCCAGCATGAAGAAGTATGAAGAGCCTTTGCAGTCCATGATCTCCCAGACCCAGAGCCTCGGTGGGCCCAGCCTGGAACATGAGGTGCCCCACCACCCTGGTGCTGACATGGGACAGCAGATGAACATGATGATGCAGCGGCTGAACCAGGACAGCCTGACGCCAGAGCAAGTGGCCTGGAGGAAGTTGCAGGAAGAGTATTACGAGGAAAAGCGACGGAAAGAGGAGCAGATCAGCATTCATGGCCGACCCATGCAGGAGATCATGATCCCGCAGTCAATGGGGAGCATGATGATGCGTGGGCCTCCACCACCCTACCACAGCAAGCCTGGAGAGCAGTGGCCACCAGGGATGGGCAGCCAGCTGCGGGGACCCATAGATGTGCAGGACCCTCTGCAGCTGCGGGGAGGGCCACCCTTCCCTGGGCCACGGTTTTCTGGGAATCAAATGCAGAGAGTCTCTGGCTTTGGAGGGATGCAGAACATGCCCTTGGATGCTCTTGGGCCCATAAACGCCGTGCAGAGGCCAGTCAGGCCTGGCATGGGTTGGAGTGATGATATGTCTCCTATGGGAGGCCCTGGGAACTTTCCACAAGGCACCTTGCCCTACCCACCAGGGCAAGGGGACCCAGAAAGGTTTATGAATCCCCGTGCCAGAGAGGAGATCCTGCGACATCAGCTCATGGAGAAACGCCCAGTGGCAATGCAGAGGCCCATGGGGATATCCAGCAACTCCATGAGCCAAGGCATGGAAATGGAGAGAATGATGCAGGCTCACAGGCAGATGGATCCATCCATGTTTGCTGGGCAGATAACGGGTGAGAGCCTGAGCAGTGCCCCAATGGGAATGGATTTTGCAGGCACTCGGGGGATGCTGAGCCCCCCTATGAGTCAGTCAGGCCTTCGGGACATGGACACACCCATGGCCCCTGGCAACCTCAACATGAACATGAATGTCAATATGAACATGAACATGAACCTCAATGTCCAGATGACCCCACAGCAGCAGATGATGATGTCACAGAAGATGAGGGGCCCTGAAATGATGACCCACCAGGGCATGAACCCTGAGGAGCTGGCCAGGGTTAGGGCTCAGAATGGCAATGGCAGTGCAATACTAACGGGACCCCAGAAAATGATGATTCCCTCACAGTTCCCCAACCAAGGACAGCAAGGCTTCTCGACTGGGCAAGGGTCTTACCCTAACATGCCCCAGGAGATGGGCAGTGGCTCAGACATGTTCAGCCCTGAGCAGGGCACCATGCCTGTTGGGAGCATCAGTGGCACCACCAGACTCAGCCACATTCCTCTGCCTCCGGCCTCCAATCCCACTCCCACACCAGGGGGAAATCTGGCCAACATGCACCCAGCACCTTCCCGGGGGCTAGGCCGCCGGCCCTCTGACCTCACCATCAGCATCAACCAGATGAATTCCCCCAGTATGGGTCACCTCAAGTCTCCCACCCTTAGCCAGGTGCATTCGCCATTGGTCACCTCCCCATCTGCCAATCTCAAGTCCCCACAGACACCCTCACAGATGGTCAGCATGCCACCTTCAAACCAGTCTGGACCCCTCAAGTCTCCCCAAGTGATGAGTTCCTCTCTCAACGTCCGGTCTCCAACTGGCTCACCAAGCCGCCTGAAGTCCCCTTCTATGGCTGTTTCTTCCCCTGGTTGGGTGCCATCTCCCAAAGCCACCATGCCCAGCCCAGGAGTCAACCAGAGCAAGCAGACTCTCAATATGAACTCATCTGCTTCCATCGGAGCACTGGATCAGGGTATGCTGGGTGTCTTGTATGCGAGTGCATGTCTGTGCTTAGTTCTGATGAGCGTGTGGGCAGGGTTTGTTTCCAGCCCATGAACTCTCTCTGGAGCTGGAAGACACGTGTTCCTATGCCAGGCCTCACATCTCACAGAGCAAGTATTTTTTACCAGGAGTCCAAACAGGGCCTTTACAGGTAGATCTGTGACATAGGCAGCAAATGCTGTGTCTGTGCTGGTCAGTCAGAGGCAGGTTTAAGTGGAAGTCTGTCACTGCTCTGGAACAGGGTCTCTACATGAGCCTTTTCAGAGTCCAGAGAGTGCTGGACTGTGCCAGTTCTGTGCTTTGCAGCCTCCTCTGGTCACTGCTGTCAGAAGGAGACAGGTCTGCTCTCTGGTGGGAGCAAGCTACAGTGCGTGAACAATACTAAGTTGATCTCTCTCTTGCTTGCAGGTTCTCTCCCTTCTGGGCCTCGGAGCAGCTCTTCCGCACCAGCCAGCAACACCTCTAGCACCATGAATCCAAACATGCCTTTTACTTCCTCTCCAGATCCATCCCCTTCCCAGAACCCCCTCTCACTGATGATGTCCCAGATGTCCAAGTATGCCATGCCCAGCTCCACACCACTTTACCACAATGCCATCAAAACCATCGCCACCTCTGATGACGAGCTGCTGCCAGACAGGCCTATGCTCCCACCTGGAAGTATGTCAGGTATCTACTGGAGGTGGGCTTGTGAGGGGTTAGACTGTCTTGTGGCTGCCAGTGGACCTGAGGCAGCAGGTGGAGGAGATACTAGAAACTCTGATCTCCCCATGACTGCCATGTCCCATAGCTTAAATTTCCCCTTGTTTGTAACAGTCTATGCACTTTCCTGCGCTCTGCCCAGGCTGTCCATCAGCATTTGGCTTGGAAGGACATGAGCTGGTCTGGCTTGAGGAGTCCTTCTTCCACAAGACCTGGAAGTCTTTTACCTTTACCCGTACAGATGTATTGGGCCCGAGTTTTTATGACTTCTGGGGTTTTCTCAGGTCCAGGACTTGCAGGCAGAGGTCTGCTGCTTAGAGCCCTTGTGTTCCTGTGCAGTGGGACAGGGATGCTTTGAATGGGGCTTGGGAGTCTGGTGTTTTGAGCAGAGCCCAAGTGCCTGCACAGGCAAGGCTCTGTTGTAGCACAGTTGTGATTTCAGTAGGCCAGATATGCTCCACTAACTAGCAGCACTGCTGAGAACATCTAGGCAAATGAGTGTTTTTTGTCACGTAGTGACCAGCCCAAAGGGGTATTCCAACATGCTCTACCACTTGATTTAGGGGTCTAAAGCTGTCTGATAAATATTTTTGTCAGTTTTGAAAATGAAAAAATCAACTTTTTGATTCTTTCACTGCTGAGCAGTTCACTCATGTTGACCACAAGCATGCAAATGCATTGGCTGCCTCCACAGGCACTAATGGCTGCTCTGCTTTTCTGATAGGCACAGGCCTTCCCACCCAGACAGCACCTGTGCGAGGCTGCTGACTCTTCGGCTTTTTTCCTCCTCAGCACCTGAGGTTGGGTGATTAGTGGAGCTTGCTGGGTGGCAAACCCTGTGGCAGACAGTGGTGAAAGGTCATTCCTTGCTGCCTTTCAGGCAGCTGAGAGCCCTGATGAGACCATGACGTAGGGCACACACCGAGCCAGCCAGGACTCTAAAATCAGAGGAATGTAAGAAATTACAAATCTAGCATGGGACTGGATGAAGCTGGAAGAGCCCTCTGGTGCTTGTGGGCTTGGGGAGCTGGAGTTGGAGACACTTTTTCCTCATGTTGGTGCTTTGTAAGCCCATCTTGGAGCTGCTTACTGAGCAACGTGCTCCATGCTCAGGGCATTCTGAGCAGGACTGCTTGGCAGGCTTTCAGGATGTGGATTTTGCAACCCTGAAAAGTCTGTGGGAAGGGTTAACTCTTCTCTCTCTTTCCTGTCCTTAGGCGTGACGGGAAATCAGCCAAATCAACTGCACTTGAACTCTGTGGGGCCTGGATCCTCTCAGAGCCCCATGGGAATGAACCTGCCTGGTCAGCAGCCCCTTTCCCATGAACCACCCCCCACCTCCATGATGTCCTCCCCAAACCCTCTGGGCTCCAACATTCCTATGCATCCGAGTGGGCCAGGGACGGGTGTGCCCCCCCAGAACCCCATGATGCTGCCCCCGGGTCCCCAGGACTCATTGAACCAGCAGTGTGGCCCTATGCCCAACAGTTCACAGATGATTCCTTCTAATCAGCTCGTGTTCCCTCGCATGCAGCAGCCCCACAATGCCATGCCATCTCCTGCTGGAGGCATGCCCATGACCCCCAGTGCAGGAGGTGGCCCTGGGATGCAGCAGCATTACCCGCCAGGGATGCCCTTGCCACCTGAGGACCTTCCCTCCCAGCAGCCTGGCCAGATGCCCCCTCAGCAGCACATGATGGGCAAGAACATCCCTCCTCGGATTGGTGACCCCTACCCACCCGTGCTTCCTGGGGTGGCGTCGGTGCTGAACGACCCCGAGCTCAGCGAGGTCATCCGCCCCACGCCCACGGGGATCCCGGAGTTTGACCTGTCCAGGATCATCCCATCAGAAAAGCCAAGCAGCACCTTGCAGTATTTCCCCAAGAGCGACAGCCAGGCACCCAAATCTCAGCCTTCCAACCTCCACCTCATGAACTTGCAGAACATGATGGCTGAGCAGCCGCCCGTGCGTCCAGGTATGAATGCTCCCAGCCTCCCCGGGCAGCAGGGCGTGCAGAGGGGACTCAGCATGCCCATGTGCCATCCTGGACAAGTGCCCATGCTGGGCAGGACAGGCATACCGCCCCAGCAAGGCATGATGGGCAACAGCATGCACCAGGGCATGATGTCTCCGCAGCAGAGCCTGATGGCCCAGCAGAATTTCATGCTGATGCAGGCCAAGCAGAGAAGCATGTCTGTGTCGGGGGAGATGTATGCCCAGACAGGACACATGATGTCACCTCAGAGCTCTCTCATGGGGCCCCCACCTCAGCAGAACCTCATGGTCACACACCAGATGAGGCAGAGGAGTGTCTCCCTGGACAGCCAGATGAGTTACATCCCCGGGCCTGGGAACATGGCGAACTTGCCTTTTTAACCCTGACTGGCGCTCAGGGCTGGGGAGGGGATGGGGCTGCCCCTACAAACATTTTTAAACCTTTTTGTGGGGGCGGGTTGGGGGCCAATGCCAGTGGAGGACATCACGTGGGATGCTTTTCATATCGGATTCGCCTCTACACAGCAAACCAGATGTGCAGTAAACTTGATGTGAATTGGGTTTCTTTTTCCTTTCTTTTTTGGGGAAGGGGAGGGTGGAGAGGCTGGGAATGGGGCTGTTACTTTGAACCCTGTGTGGTGACCAGGGACATCCAGATCTTGTGGCAGTTTGTAAAGTTTTCGTTTATAGTTTTTCTCCATTAAGTGTTTTTCTTGCCCTTTTTTCCTCTCTATTTTTTTTTGTCCTTCCTTTTTAAGCAACCAAAATGTGCAAGAGGGTTTTTGGAACTAGCTGTAAATAGGTCGCTGGGAAAGGCAAAATTTGTGCTGGTTTTTAATTGTTCTGTATTTCTGTGTTTTAATAGAAGCCTCGAAACATGTTTTAAAAAACAGAAAGAAAAAAAAAAACCAACGTGCTAAAGGCAACAGTGTACAAGGATTGAAATCTCTCCTTGGGGGAGGCAGGAGGATTCCCAGGGTGCACAGGGTGTTGAGAGATCCCGTTGTAGAGTGACTTTGTCAGACCTGTGTTGTTCATGCATCTGAATGGTTTTGCATGTGTGGGAGGGGGGGTGGTGCAGTGTCATGCAGCTCTCAGGTCCCTGGATACATGGATACTATGCTGAGTACACAAACATAACCACTGACCAAGGGCCATTGGGGGGCGAGGTGGGGGTTGCTGAGCTGTAGCCCCAGTGAAATGCTGCTGGAGCGGTGCTCATCTGGCAGGGCAGAGGCCACAGCTTTACAGGATGCAGCTGTTGCTGCTCTCTGGAGAAACTCTGCATCTGGGATGGGAAGGATGCTGGCCCTTCAACTGGAGAAGCATCAAGAATCTGGGATTTGCAGATGGTAACATGCTGGACCTGAAGGTCTTGACCAGCTCTGTTACCTCTACTCCCTTCTCTTCCCTTCATGCTGTGTCCCCTGTAGGCAAGGTGTTGTGGTGTGTAGAGACAGATGGGCTTTGAGCTGAGAGAGGTGATGCATTCCAGTGCTTCCAGGAGAGTCTAGCTGGGAACCCTGATCTTCTGCAACCTTCCTACACCAGTCTATTACCCATCCATTACCCGTCGCCACTGTGTCATGCTCCCGTGCCATTGAATGCTTTCCCAGGTTTTCCTTGCGCTTGTCAGTCCTTCGTCTGTAGAGTTTTGCAGGCAGTCTTCACTCTGTCATAACCCGGGCTACTGGCAGCAGCCCTGCCCTGTAGGAAGAGGAGGGGTCCAGCTCTTGAAGAGGACCTGTCCCTGAGTGCAATACTCTACCTCAGCATTCAGTGTTGGCAGTGTGGCCATCCTGTGTTTCAGACAGAAGGGGCCAAAGTTGAGTTGCAATCTCTCATTCCTAGGTTGGCAGAAGCATGCCATTTGGACAACTCTGGCTTTTCTGGATGCACTACACCCTCTCCATCCTGTACTCCATAAGGTCTTCCTTCATGCAGCTCTGATGGTCTTTCCATCACAGAGGGGAATGTGTCGTGAGGCACGCACGTTTCTGCACACATCACAGTATCTCTGGACCTCTGTGGGGACTTGCAATTCCAGCATCCAGTGGTGAACCTGGGGCACACAATTGCTGGAGGGACAGTGCTTGGGAGTATTACCTTTGCAGAGCCAGGATCAACACACTACCTCTCTTATAACAGAGCTCACCTTTCCCAACTTGCTGTTGCAGGGAGGAGACGGCTTTGGAAAGGGAGATTGCCAAGTAGTGAGTGAACAGCAACACTTTTTATCAGGTTGCAAGCTGTTTGGAAAGGCTGGTGGATGCTGAAATGTCAGCCCAGCAGCTGTCTTGATCCAGTCTGTATGAAGATGGAATCAAAAAGTCCAGTTAGGAATACATTGAGGCTTTGGGGCATTTTGTAGTGGTAGGTGAGAAGCATGGGTTTGGATCTGAGGAAGGATCTTATTCTAGTCTCCTGCTTTATGGGGGTTTGTTGTATACAATGTGAGCAGGTAACATTTTTTGAAGTCATAAAGCAGGAACAATCACCAGAAGTTCTCCTTCCTGCCGTTGCAGTTGGAGCAAAAGAATAATCTTCAGCCCAGGCTTTGGACCTGACATGTTAGCTGGTTGGATTCTCGATCCTTTCGGTGTGTGTTTCATGCGGGAGAATGTGGCTCAGACAGATGTAGCTCTTTCTAAGCTTGACTTGCCTGAAAGGCTGTAGCTTTTCTTGGCTGCTCTTCAGGGTGTTGGCTGCTGGTAGCTTCTCGTAAACATCCAGATACTAATTACAGTCCCAAACTTTGCTCATCACCCACCAGCAAGTCTTGGCTAATTTGAAGCCATAACATTTTCTATATGGAAGTTCTTTTGTTTGCCTGTAGATAGCTGTTGTTTTAGCCTAGTTGAGATCTCCATGTGTTTGTACTTTCCCTGTTGTCCGTTTTGCCCAGCCCGACACAAAAAGTTGCCTGGGGCTTGCAGTCCTCACTCTGTCAGCAGCGCATTGTCCCTGTATCAGCAGGAGCCTGCGGGCTTGTGGCACATGCCATGCAGTGCTCAGGAGACCGGTGCTGAGCGCTCACAGGGACATGGCAGTGTGATGTTATTTCTGCCTGGCAACAGGAGGAAGACCTGTCCTTCAGTGACAAATAAGAAGCTAAGCCTTTTGACTCAGCAGCCCTGGATGCAAAAGGGAAATCCTGATGCTAGGTCAGAGCTGAGGGCTCTGGAGCCGGCAGTTGGTGCTCTTCTGCAAAATCCCAATCTGCCCTGGAGCCAGCCCTACCCCTACCACTGTGATGGCTGAACAATGAGGAGAAGAAATGCTGCCTAACACCCCTGTGCCCTGGGCACTGCTCCCAACCATGTCTGTGAACAGCAATGTGGCAGGAATTCCTTCGGAGGCTCAGTGACAGCCAGTCCTTGTTAGACCCATGCAAGGTTTGCCATCAGCTGGTTGCCTGCTGCTGTGACCTGTGTCTAGTCTTGTGTCTTGTAGTTTATTGCTTGGCTCCTCACCTTGAGTTCTGCGTACTGACTCCTCCTAATCACAGTAGAAGGTTTGCCCGTCTTTTAGCCATGACCTTGCCATGTTTTTCCAGCTCCAAAAAAGCGAATGCTGGGAAACTGCATCTTTCAGTATGTTGGATAATCACACACCTGGAATTAGCTTTCACATTGAGGTAAAGTTGACTGATCTGTTCTCTGTCATCCCATGGAGAAACTTCCCCAGTCATTTTGTACCATTATATAAATATATATATAAATATAAATATATAAATACAATATGTGAAGACATCTTATTGGTTTTTATTTGAAACAATTTTTAGGCTTGTTTTTGGGTATCCGTGCTGCCTGTAATGTATTGACCTGTTTTATAGGTGCCTTTTTATTAAAAAGACAAATTTCAAGACCTGACCCTGTGCCTGTCTTTTTCCATGTGATTTTCCACAGGACTGCATTGGAGACAGAGAGTGCGAGAGGTGCTGGAAGGATTGTGTGGGCATCAGGGGAGCCCTTTCTCTGCAGCACTCCCAGGCGCACGTTCATTCATGCGTTTCCTTACTTGCACTCACCCGTGCATGCTCCACTGCCTGCCACGGCCCTGTGATCACTATGTGTGTGTAGCCAGATGCTCTGCTGGAACCCCAGCTCTGTCTCCTGGGAGACTTGGTTGCCCTGCAGGAAATGCAGAGCTGTGTGCTGTTGTGAGGGTCTTCGTGTTCCCATCTTTGGGGTTGCCTTCATCAGATACCAGGTTTGTCTGCTGGAGCCTTGTTTGCAAAGCACAGTCCAGGACTGGGGGTTCAGAGGGTGTGCTGTGGATGGTGGGGACATTGCCTTCCCACACACCATCTCCCTACTTTCTGCAGGAGCCACCTTGGAGCTCCCTTTGGCTCAGTCCCCCTTCCTGGTGGCCTGGGTGGGCAGCGGGCATCTGCCTCACTTGGTAGCCATGGGATAGGGGCTGAGCAGAGCTCCATAAGGGGGAGGCTGAAGGTCTGCCCCAGGGCTGAAGGGGTGGCTTTGGCAGTGAGTACCTTAGCACGCAAGCCCACTCTGGGGCAAGGTGTTGTGACAGCCATGCAAACCTTGAGGAGACAGCAAGGGTTTTGCTGAGTGGAAAGCAGAGCTTCCTCTGCAGTGAAGGGAAGTTCCTCTTGCTTTCTTCTTGTCACCATTCAGCAGGCTGGCTGCAGGCAGCTCCCTACTGGCTGCAGGGAGGAACAATGGCAACTCTTTGGGGAAGCTCTGCCAGCTCTGAGCCAAACTGTTCCCAGGCTGTCTGAGCCAAATGTAGGTGTAAGGACAGCTTTCCAGTCAGGTTAGCAGCTGTTGTAAAACTGGGGCAGGAAGTGCTGCAGTTAGTGGAAGAGGCTCTGTAAAGCAGAGACGTAATGTAGGCCTGGATTGACTCTGAACACAGCAGAGCCTTCTGTGGCACTGGGGAAGGGGAATCTGAGCAAGGTGCTCCTCTGAGCCCTTTGAGCAGAGCTTGTCAGAAGGTGCCAGCTGCCCACTCTAGTACTCTCTGATGCGTCTCCCTTGAATAAAATGACACAGTTACAGACAAATGCTTACAAGCACTGTACATGAGAAGATGGTGTTTTATTCACCTGTTTATTACCGCTTACCTCAGAACTTCCTAAAGGTTTGTACATACCTGTGCTAAAAGCTATAGTAACAATAGATGTGTAGTCTGTTCACTCTCATTTGAGTGCAGATTTTATTTTTACTTGGTGACCACTATAAGAATTTTACACTTTGACTATTTTTTTTTAATAACATTTTCACGTAGAAACACAGTTGTTGCCATAACCTGCTGGGGAGGTGTTTAGAATGCATCTGCAATGGGTTTTCTCACTGGTAAAACTGTGGAGAGCACAAGTGCGGGCTTAAGAGACTTGCCCTTTTCTGCTGTGCGTATGTGCCTGAACAACCACAATTGCCATTACTTGGAAGTTTCCTCTTTGAAGATACAGTGCTGCAGGAAATGGTGGACTGCCTTATACTAGATGAGTTTTCTCCTCAAGTCACAATGTGAGATCAAGCTGTTGAGATCTCTGCCTGAGTCAGGCTGAGGTGATGTGGTCCTTTCCATAATGGCTGGTCTTTTTAGCAGTGCCCTTGAGTACTATGAAGTTCACCTGGGACTGAGCTCTCTGCTAGTGGGATGAACTTCAGAAGTGAGGTTAGCACAAAATTCCTGCTGCCACAGGAGAACTAACATTGTTTCGACATTGCTTAAAATGTGAGGTGAAGGGTAGAGCAGATTTTGAAGTGTGCTTGTGCTCATGTGACATTGTTATGTATGGCTCTCCTACAGTTCAGGCCACAGAACTCTTCAGGAACGTTAATGTCACGGAGCAGTGTTGTGGGCCTGCTGCCATGTTAAACTGTGACAAGACCCCCTAGGCAGCAGCAGGTTGTCTTGAGTCTGCTGGGCCTTCCCCACACACCAGCTTGTGATGCAAGAATTAATGATGGGGAAAGCTGCTGCTCTTATTCTGAACCAAATTATCATCAAGCTGCTCAGATCTGAGCAGTTTCTGCATACTTGCAGTTCAGGGTGAGATCACCACCCAGGTTTGTCCTCTGTACACCTGGATGCACTTAATCTCTGAAAGCCCTGTAGGTGCAGGTGGAGGAAAACTATCAGAAAGCGTACGGCAAAGCAAAATGCCACATTTCCTCTAGCCTTGCTAAAAACAAAGAGAAATTATTCAGATGAGCTCTTTCCCTTACTCTGGGTCTCCTTGTTCTCAGAACCCATAAATAGCCATACAACTAACTGCAAAAAAAAAAAAAGTTATGCCATCAGCCTTCCAAAGCTGTGTGGTTTCTCTCCCCTGTGTGCAGTCACAAGACAGAAGCCATCTCCTCAGATGGTGTTCATCCTTAAAGGAAAACTTTTTGCATAGTCAGGCACTCAGTTCAGCAGCCACTCACAGGAGATCATAACAGCAGTAAAACAGATCAAGTGAATCGGGAAGGATGAGACTGGTGTCAGGAAAGGAGTCTGTGACAGTCAAGTCTTTCAGTTTGTGGGAGGACCTCGTGACATGAGCTGAGTTGGGAAGATGAATGTGTTGTGGCTGGCTGGGGGGATGTCCCGCAGCAGGAGGACAATGTTGCAGTCAGAATGTCCACCACTGTATGCCCATGCTATTGGACTCAGCTTTGCAGCCCCCATCAGTCCTACCTGCATCTCTCCAGTTGCTACGGCCACTGAGTCCCACGGCTTCCTTTGAGCATGTCTGTACCAACCTGAGACAGTGAAATGGAGACCTGCTCACTGGCGTGACTCGTTTACTTGGCTGCACTTTTTCCTTAACGCTGGCACCCCAGTCCTGTGCCTGGCTTTGTCCGCAAGATGCCTGCAGTCAGTTTTTCGAGGGAGAGGTAGGAATGTCAGGTTCATCCAGCCTCACAAGAGTAACCATCAGACATCCAGCATTCGCCGACAGCTGCCAGGTGGATCTCTACAAGTATGAGAACCAGGAAGAGCCAAGCAAGGTGTCTGATGGGATTTGGGTGTTTGGTGGCTACTGAACCTGTTTCCTGAGGAGTGAAGAAAGTTGTGGGGATGCTTGTGAAACTTATAACTGAAACCACAGCAAGTGTGCCACTGGGAAGGAAAGACCCAGGCCAGTTCTGCCCTGCAGGCAGCTTTTCCCAGCTAGAAAGTGGAGATGGAGGTGGTGTTGTCAGACTCTATCCCACTACCCTTCCTTGTCACCTCCAGGATCTCCTGCAGGGTCTCCTGGCTTATGCAGCCAAGCTCCTGCAGGATCCGGAAGAAGTCGTTACGGAACTTGACCCCAATAAAGGCGTAGAGGATGGGGTTGAGGCAGCAGTGTGTGAAGCCAATGGCCTCTGTCACCATAATGGCTGTGTCCAGCTGGTCTTCCAGGAGGCAGTTCTTGGTGAAGGCTTCTAGCTTGGTGAGTGTGTTCAGGAAGATGACGATGTGGTATGGGCTCCAGCAGAGGAGGAAGATGCCTGTGACCAGGATGGCCACACGGACAGCTTTTTGCCTCTGCAGGCGCTGGGACTGACACAGTGCCCGGATGATGGCCATGTAGCAGTAACACATGACCAGCAGAGGCACAAAGAAGCCCACGGTGTGGTAGAGGAAGCGGGTTGCCAGCCATGCATTGTTTCCATCAATCCCAACCTCTGGAAAATAGCAAATGCTGCGGTTGCTGTCATCTGTCCAGACTTCCATGAAGATGAGATCGGGTAAAGTCAGAAGCAATGAGCAGAGCCAGACAGCCGTGCAGGTGAGGTGGATGGAGCGAGCTCTGCGCTTGCGGTAGGTGTGGATTGCATAGACGATGGCCAGGTAACGGTCCACTGCGATGCACCCCAGCAGCATGCTACTGCAGTAGAAATTGATCTTGTGGACAGCGCTCAGTATCTTGCAGAGGAACTTCCCAAATACCCACCCAGCCAAGCTCTCCACCACACTGAATGGAAAGGTGAGCAACAGTGCCAGGTTGGCCAGGGTGAGGTGGAAAAGGAAGTTTTCTGTGGTGGTGCGAGACCGCTTGAACTTTTCTAAAATGACCAGGACCAGGGCATTGCCCAGAGTCCCCAACACAAACATCAGCAGATAGATGAGGGGCATGAAGACCTTTCTGAAGGGGTCTCCCTGGTTGCCAACCACAGATGAGGCTGGGCTGAAGCAAAAGTAGCCCTCCAAAGAAGGGGTGGTGTTCTCAGCTTCATAGTAACCGCTCAGTTCCACCTGGCTCTGGGGAACAAAGAGAGTCTTGTTAATGGAGGGGATTTTCTGAACACAAGAACCCAGTCCCTCAGCTGCACCTGGCAGACCTAGAGCAGAGCATCCCCATGTCCTACAGCCCATCTGCATCAGGAGGAGATGCTGTCTGCAGTGTGATGACATTGAAGGCCCCTCCGCTGCAGGTGGAGAGGGTTTTCTACATCTGTGACAGCAAGGGCTGCTCAGTCTGTAATCTTTAACTGGAGTATTTGGGGATGTTTTGGTGTCCAGTCAGATGACCAGTTTCATCTTCTGGTTCTTGCCAGGTTATCTTCTGGTGAATTTTTCTTTCTCACATAGAATGGAACACTCCTCTATCAGCTTTCCCAATTTTTCCCCCCATTTCTGATACGGACCACTCTTGTCCTGCCTGCTGTCACGTATAAACGCGGTAGGATTCACCACACAGAACATCTGTACCTCAAATTCTGTACAGTGAACCTATCCCCTTCTTGTCATCTTCAGAAGTCTGAGAGCTGCCTATGACAGAGCAAGGTGAGGTGGGGTCAGCAGCAGCTGTCCTTTGAGATCACTTTTCCACACTTTCCACTTGGAGGAAGGTATGGGGCAGGTGTTCAACACAATGAGAGAAAGCCTCTGAGGTGCTATGGTGCCATAGCTACAGGAATAGATGATGGAGAGAGAGGTCTGTTCTGTTGATAAACCTTTCAGTTCTGAATTAATTGCAGTCAGAGCAGGAAAGGGAAGGGAAAACACCACTCAGACCCCAGGCTGACCCAGTAAGGGAAGTGCAGTAGAGCTGCTGCAGATGTGATTTGCCCTTGGCTTGCTGTATCTTTGTGACCAGCCTGTATTTGGGCTGAAGCTGTGGGCAAGTCTCGAGTGCTGGGAAGCTGGAATTCTGCTCAGGACGAGCTCCCTGGATGGTGGTCATTCTTCAGCTGGCCTTGCACAAAAAGAGAGCAGTGAAGAAGGCTTGTGTCAAACTGAATATTAGTGTCAACTGGGAAGAGCTCAGCAGCAGTCACCCTGAGGTCCCCCACCCACACCCTCTCTGGAGACCTGTGCTGAGACTTCAGTCTTGACCACAGCGGAAGTCTCTGTTAATGCTTTCATACCTTTCACTGACAGCTGCAGCCGTTTGCACCTGCTGCTCCTTCCCTCATCAGCCAAAGTTTCTGTCTAAAAATACCAGCCCTGCTTTACACAGTTTTAGAACTGATTTTGGGGGTTTTTGCTCACTCAATGGGCTAATAGACAAAATTACTGTGACCAGCCTGTAGTCTTGCGTTGTGCCTAGCTAGGGAAGGGTGATTTATGTTTCTTCTCTCTCAGGCAGCTTTCCCTGGGTAATGCACTGGCTGCCTTTGCACATGACTGTGGGGGATAAAGAGGTCACTTGGAAGCAGCAGGGCTTATCTAAACTCCTCTGCCACTGAAACCATCTGCATGGTTCCAAGAGGAGCTATGCTGATGGGGCATAAGCCTGTGGAGCATTACCAAACTCATAGAGCAGACAGCTGGCGCAGGCAGTCCCCAAGCAGTGGATGGTAGGAGGGTGAATGAGTCCTTGGGAAAAGTATGGAATAACCCTGCCCAGCTCTTGCTAATGTAACTGTGGGGCTGCAAGCTTTTGGTGAGAAGCATTTTGTATTACCAAAGAACTTTTCTTTTTCTGGTTTAGGGTATGATTTTGGAGATCAGAGATTGCTGCTAAAGACAAAAGCCTTAAGAAATCCCTCCCAGTTATTTTCCTCCACAGCTTGAAAGTATTTCCTGCCTACTCTGTACCCAGATCTTTCAGGAGGACTTACCAACACACATAGAATGATGTGTTGACCGAGGCCCGATCCTTGAACCTCTCTGAGAAAAAACAAAACAACCTAAAAACCTTGGCAATTTGGTGTAGTGACCAAACCAGACTGCTCAGGCTATGCAGGTGACTGTGCTGGAAACCCCAAACACATTCTTTGTTGGAATGGGAAATTTCACTGGGAAGAGGTTGGATGATTCCAGCTTTGAAGGGAAAAATGAAATGATGGAAAATGGCTGGGTTTGCTGGCTGGAGTGTCAGTCCTCCCTTGGAGCCATGCCAGCACCAGTGATGCTGGTGGATGGGCCTCCAGTGGATGGGCAGCTTGGGCAGTGTTCAGTGGCTTTGGCTGCTGACCAGTTTTCCAGTATAACCTTGTATTTGGAGCCAGAATTGCAGAGGCTGAGTGTCACTATCAGACACCATCTAATTGCTGATAGGGAGCAGGTAGGGAGGGCTCTTACTGTAAACCACTCGCTGCGGGTAGGGGAAGTGTGTGCAGAGCTGTGTTTGAATCGTCCTTGCCTGCATCTCTGAGCAGAGCAGCACATGTGGGTAGGAGCGGACAGAGATGAGTTGGAGACAAATAAAAGAAGATGAAAAATCAGAGTCTAGGCTGAGACAAGAAGGGCATGGACCAGAGCTGCAGGAGATGCACTAAATATGACAAGCTGAGGCTTCTGGGGACTCTGCTGCAATTCTAGGACTGAAAGTGGGTGGCTGCCTGATCTGGGATGGGATAAGTCAACAGTGTGCATGCAGTGGGACCTTTGTACAGGTCTCCTGCATGACAATTGCAGCAGATTTGGGGGTGGGAGAAAAAGTAGTGTCTCTGTAATAGAGCATGCCTGGGAAAGCCATTCCTGTGTGCTTTCTGTCCAGGGATCCTTTTACCCCTATAACCTGCATCACAGAGTTACTCTGTTCTCCATGTGTCAGCTGTTTTTTCTCAGTTCCCCACAACTGTCAATGATCAAAATATTTGGCTGCAGAAGTGAAGCAGCTTGTACACTGTTACAGATTTTCCGTGTGAATTATTCCCTTCTAGTCAATGCCAGGACTGGGAGCAGCACATTTCACTCTCAAAACCTTAGAACTGTAACTGCCCACATCAGTACAATCTACTGACAGAGCTTCTGCTCATGACTTCTCCAGGGGCTGAACCAGGGAAATCCAGGAATAGACCAAGGCCTGTGGAAATACCATGTAACTGCAGTGTAGGTGCCTTTACACTCTCGAGTCATATTAGTCCCATTGCAATGAAAACTGGCCTGAGGAACCTCAGGGAACCAGGTATAGATCTCAGCAGTTCTTCTGCAATTGTGTTTTTGGTTGTCTAGTCTGCAGAGGAGGAAGATTAGCAGGCAAAGCATTTTTGCTATGGAGAAACAGGGTTATCATTTTGGGCATGGTACTTTTCTGCAAGGTTACAGAGTCAAATGGTCTCATATGATATCAAAATTTAGGTGAGACCCTCACCGTACTCACTGTGTGATACTGAGATAAATGCCCTTTTGGTGCAAAAGTTCTCATTTTTCCTTCCATAATTGCTCAATTGATCTAATGATCCTCTCTCCACAAGGCAGGGTTTGTGTTGCCACTTTGACAAGACACTTTGGAAGCCTTTTTTTTTCAAATCTCTGTGGGTAGGTTGCTGCTACAAGCACTGAGTATAAGTAAAGCAACATATGGCACCACGAAAGCAAATACAGTGATGCTCATGTGATATCTGTGGCCTCCCTGTTCCAGGGAGGGAGCCAAATCTGGGAAGTTGCCAGGAGACAGAGGTGGGAAACAACATATGTCAAACTCCCAACTACAGAAGTCTGAGAAAAAGTCTAAAACTCTTCCTGCTGTGGCACCTGACTGTGGGCGTTTAGTCCTAAAATCAGCTGGCTTCCCCCCCCAAAAGCCCTCTCCCCTCCCCTCACATGAAGTCTCCTTTATGACGTAAAAGAATTCACACCACAGATAAAATCACTAAGCTAAGAATTATGGAAAGTTTTGTATGCAAAGAAAAGGAGGTGAGAAGGTTTGAGTTTGGTTTTAACCTCTCAGCAAATTTTAGCGCTGCCACTGAACTTCTACAGAGGTCAGGGAAAGAAGTGTGTTCTCCAAAAAAGTTTTAAAGGAATGACCACCATTTGCAAAGGATTTTTATACTGGATGAATCAGAGAAGAAATAAGGAGGGTAGGGCTTGCTCCCCCATCTCCTTGATCTTCCCTGGTGTGTAGGAAAAAAGGAGGAACAGAAAATTTGGTAACAAATGAATCCAACATTTCTCTTTTTGGAATAACTAATCCTGAGGTCTGCTGCAGGGAGCCACTGTAGTAAAAAAAAATTCTGAGATGCAATATTTGAAAACCAGGGTAATGATAATGCTGCTGTGTCCTTCCTGTGAGATAGCACAACATACTCCAAAAGGTGCAGCTGCTCTTTTTCACTTGTAAAGGCTGGGAAGAGAACTACGAGGTAGAATACCTAGTGTCATCACTGCCTGTTAGAAGAAGTTCTTGCAATTTATCTTCCACTCTTTAAAATTCCCCTCTTGTAAATATACTGCATATTCCTCTTTCAGCAGAGCGTATGTGGAGCCTGTACATATGTGGAGCCATATGTATGGAAGCCTGTATCTGGAGCAAGCAAGCAGGGTGGTCATACCAAGGGCTTTCACACACGGAGAGAGAAGACTGGATTTGCTTGGGTATTCCAGTTGTGGAAGGAGACCAGATAAGGTGTACAGGGCTTTGCACACAGTGTACACAGTAATTTATACCACTGAAAGCTGGTGCAAAAGGGTCCTGGCTCAGAGTAAGTGTTTTATGCCCACATTGTACTAATGGCTGTGCAGACAGCAGGGCAGCAGGGGGAAGAGGCTGAGAGAGTCTGGCAGCACAGGATGAGACTGCTGGAGCCCCGCTCTCCAGGTGAGTCACCTGGCCCTTTGCAGAGACTCTGGTCTGTGTTCTCATGCAAGAACAGTACTCGGGCTTAGTGTTTGCCAGTACAGGTCCCAGTAGCTAGGCAGCTTTCCCCAACAGAATACCCAGCATCCCTGGATCACAGTGGCTGTAGCCACACTACGCAAGCTCTCTGCAAGTAACAGCCTTGTGCTTGTGGTCAAGTCTGGACTTAACGGATGCAAGGACTGATTCTGGCATAAGAAATGGCTTGAGCTCTGCCTCTGCCAACAGGAGGGTTAGAAGATGGATGGCCAGAAACCTGGCCTTTCAGCCCACTCCAGCTCTACCTGCCATCCCTGTTATCAAGCAAAGCCAGGCCCAACTCACCAAGTCATAGGTCTCTGATGAGTAGCTGACAGGCCCCATGATTTGATGAGCAGGATCCGTCTCTCCTCCAGAAACTTCTACAGAAGTTCTTTTCTGGGGTGGAGTTAATCATTCAAGTGAGTAGGGAGGGACACAGAATGTAACAGTAAAGTATTTGCAAGGCAAATGAGCTCCAAGCATAGAGTGACCTGATTGATGTAAAGATTAGCATCTAGCTTTACCATCTTTTTACTAGTGCTGTAAGCTGATTTTTAAAGAACAGTTTGAAGAGTACATATTCCTTTGCTCTATACCACAGAAGATCCAGAACATCCTTAGGTCTTCCCTGGAAACCATCAGGGATCTTGCCCACAGCTATCCTTGTTCCAGGTGGTCCGAAAGGCTTTGAAAAGTTCTGTGCCAAGGACCGCCCTTACCAGAAACCTCCTGGATCCAGGCAGTTCTCTGGAGCTGTGCAGGACTTTGAAGCATGGGTATGGTCTGTATGATCATTGCCCTCTGCCTTGGGGTCCTCCTAGCTGCTTTTACCCCTGTGACTTGTGGTTGTCTTCTGCTCCTTCTCCTGCTGCTTCACCCCTTGTCTGGGCTTGGGGGAGTGTGAGGTGGCTTGCACAGGAAAACAAAGCCTTGGCAGACTTGGCTTGGCAAGACTAGACTTGGCTGCTCTAGACTTGGCTTGCAAGTCTAGAGCAGGGCTAGCAGGGGCTGGGCAGCTTGACTTCACAAGGGTAACAAAGGAGAATCAAGATGGGAAATCAAGATTTTCTCTGCTCTGGAAAATAGGCGTTTTGTTTAGTGATGTCACAGCACCAGATTCACAGTGAGAATACCCTGGTCTGGGTTAGCTAAGTAGGATGGCATTGCAGCTGGCATTTTGGCAGAAAGCTTTTCCTGTGCAAGGGGCTGAGGTGGTTTGACAAGCACAGTTCTTGTCCTCCTGTTGTCTAGGTACAGCTGCACCAAGGCCTCCCTACCAGCAAGGACTCCAGTGGGACTTTGGATTGGTGAAGAAGGAGGTGGTGCTATTCTTGTGAGAACTGCTGGATTACAACCACTCCTCCTGCTTCTTAGATCCCAAGTTGTTGGGCATCTGCTGCCCTGAGGATGTCACTGTCCTCCCCTGCCGCAAGGACCTTTGTGTGCACCTGCATGTCCTGTGCTCATCAGCCTCTGGGCACTCTCTCCTGAGAGGATGGAGAACAGCAAAACCGGCGGGAGGCCCTAGGGAGCTCACACTGTGCCTCACTCACAAGGAGAACACAGACTGAGCAAGCCGGGTCCTGAAGCCCTGCGCTGCAAGGGCTGAGGGGGAAGGCGAGGAGTGGGGTACCACTGGGGCCGGGACACTGAGGTCAGGGAGGATGTTCTCAGTCAGCTAGAACGGGAGGGTGGAGCTTGTGCCTTTTGCTGCTGAGGGTGGAAAAACAACCACCTAAGAACAACTGTAGATGGGAGGAACTAGATAAAACCAGGAATGTCCTTGTCCTCTTGCATGTATTTTGGAAAAACATTTGAAGAAAAATTTGTCTGCAAAGCAGTAACTACTAAAGACTACGTTCCCACTGTGCCTCGGTTTGTCAAAATCCATGTCCAAGTAACAGCTGTCTAAAAAGAAATGCCAATTCCCAGCCTGTCACGATCGGTGGCTGTGGCTCATTCCCTTATTCTTACGTTTGTGCTGGCTCCGTCTTAATAGCTACATAGCGAAGCCCCGTTACGTTTCCAGGCGTTTTCTTGCGAAACGGGGCTCAAAGCCAATGGCCGGCTCTAAGGAAGCGGGACGAGGGGCCAGTCCTACGAGCGCGGTCACGTGGGCACAGCACGTTGGGTGGGGCGTGACGCGTGGCGCACGCCGAACGTGCGTGCGTACGTACGTATGTACGTATGTACGTGGTGCGTGTAGACCGGGGCGGTGTCGCCCGCCGGGAGGGGGAGGGCGTACGGGAGGAAGGAGGAAGCCGCCATCTTGGAGCGTCGAGTCGCCATAACAAGGCACCGGGGGAGCGAGAGGATTTTGTAC
>WAAG01037745.1:0-15167 GCA_013390105.1 Tichodroma muraria | reverse complement strand
CAGCTCCACAGAGCCCGGAGAGCTCCTCCACAGAGGTTGTGCAAGCACCACTGAGCTTTGCCAAAGGCAGAGCTGAGGATGTTGGAATTCCAGGCCGATGCCGGTCGCTCCGTTGGCGTAGGAGCTCCCGCAGGAGCTGGGGGAAGGAACAAACCAGGACCTACAAGAACCAAAGGATGAGAGAAGCCAAACAGCAAATAGCCAGGAATACAGGAACAAATCCCCTTTCCATTCTGCTGAAAGCAGGAAGGTTTAACCTGATCTCTAAACAGCAGAGGAGTTTAAGGCTAAAAATGTGGAGAAGGCAGAGGTGTTCCCAGCATCGCTGGGTGACAGAGCTGAGGAGGAATAGAATTTAACAAAGATTTGAACCCAGATGCACTCAGGGACAAGTGTTTCTCCTTGAACCTTTGGAAAGAAAGAAGAGGCTGCAGTGTTTGGGCTCTGATAGGATTGTCACGTGTGGATTGGCCTTTTTTGGAGGAATTCAAAAAGTTGTCTTCCAGTCCCTGTAGGGAGCTGCCAAGAAAGAGAGAGAGGGACTTTGAACAAGAGCATGGAGTGACAGGACAAGGGGGAGATGGGTTCAAACTGGCAGAGGGGAGGTTTAGATTGGATTGTGGGAAGAAATTCTTCCCTGTGAGGGTGGGGAGGCCCTGGCACAGCGTGCCAAGAGCTGTGGGTGCCCCTGGATCCCTGGAAGTGCCCAAGGATCAGCTTGGGCTAAAGGAAGGTGTCCGTGCCCGTGGCAGGGGGTGGAATGAGATGAGCTTTAAGATGCATTCCAACCTAAACCATTCCATGATTCTGTGAATGTGCAATTGCTGTTTTAAGCTCTGGGTTGGGTTTTTTTTCCCAAGCTTAAGATGAGCACTCCAAGAAGTTTAAAATCTGAGATTGCACTACTGGTAAAGCTGTTCCTCCCCCTCCTCCTCCCTCCTCAGGCGTCGAACACTCAAACAAGCCAGGACACTTTATGATCAATTAGAGGGATAACTTGGCTGTCTGTCCTCCTGCTCCCATCTCCAGAACGAGTTCTGATGCCCCAGGCTGGGCCTGATTTTTGCTGAGTGCAAAATTCCTTCTTTTTCTCTCCGTCTTGCCGGTGGAGCTCCCTGTTGTGCAAAGCCTTTCAGGGATAAAGAAGTGACAATGAAATATGTCCTCTGAAGAAACTTAGAGCAGTGCAAGATGTTCTGACCCTTAGCTGGGGGCAAAGGCTCTACACACTGAAATAATTTGCTTTAATCCTTTCTGTTGTTGCCATAGGCCTTTATCCCACGGCATCTGAGGGAATCTGTCTGTTCCAGGAGCTCATGAAACAACCCAGTGTTGTGGGGCCTGTTGGTGGTTGTATTCCCAAAGCACTGGGGGAGATTCAGGAGATTGTTCCCAAGGGGCAGCGCTGGCACTGATGTCCCTGTGGGCAGTGACAGGACCCAGGGAATGGCTGGAGCTGTGCCAGGGCAGGTTTAGGTTGGAGATCAGGGGAAGGTTCTTCCCCAGGGAATGGGCACAGCCCCAAGGCTGCCAGAGCTCCAGGAGAGTTTGGACAATGCTGCCAGGGATGCCCAGGGTGGGATTGTTGGGGGGTCTGGGCAGGGTCAGGAGTTGGACTCAGCAGAGAGAGAAGGAACCTCAATTCTTCTGCCCCCTCAGCTGGGGTGGTGCTCAGTGTTGTTGACCAAGCAAGGAGGAAGAAGGTCCATGAGGTGGGCATTGGTTTCTTTCCCACCTGGATTTCTTCTCCAAGGAATTCTGGGGGTTCTGGTGGGGAGCAGCATGGCAAACTGAACCCTGGAGGGAGACGCAGTCATCTCCAGTCTTGGAATTTGTCTTGATGTCTGACCTAAAAGCTCTTCCCACAAAGACCAGACGAGCTTCAAGCTGAGCCTGAGGAGGCTCAGGTTGGACATCATGAGGAATTTCTTTATGGAAAAAGTGACTGGGCACTGGAATGGGCTGCCCAGGGAGATGGTGGAGTCCCCGTGCCTGGAGGTGTCCAGGGAAGGACAGGACGTGGCACAGGGTGGGGATGGGTCACAGGTTGGACTCGATGACCTTAGAGCCCTTTTTCCAACCCCAGTGATTCTGGGATTCTCATGATGTGGAGCCCAAATTCCACGGAACACCAGTGCCAGGTAGGATGAGGAGAAGGAGGGGGCTCTTGTCCTCGGAGGTGTTCCCAGGAGGTGACAGCAGCTCCGCAGGTGCCAGGAAGGAGCAGTGTCTGACAGACCATCCTGTCATTATCACGCACGCCACACTTTTTTTGGAAGGAAGTTCCCTCCACCAGGGCTAAAACCTCTTAATGGAGAGCACTTAGGCAGCCATTAAAAACCAAAATAACCCTGTGAGTGGGGACTCAGACAACTGACAGCAAAGTCAGAAAGGACAAATCATAGATCCTCATAAAACCTTTCCAACAAGGAAGGTTGAGCTTCTTCCCAGCTGCTCCCGAGGTGTCACCTGGAGTGTGAGGTGCTGCAGGTTCCAGGACAAAAGGTTACGTGATCCCATGGCCAGTGCTCACCCTTGTGTTGTTTGCTCAGGCTGGCTCAAGTTGACTTTGTTAATCTCTGAGCACTTTAATGAGCAGGATAACCCAGGCTCTGGAATCAATGCAGGTTATCCAGGGCCTGCAAGTCAGAAAGTGTTGGAATGAGCTTGATTAGATAAAGGAGTGGCAAAAAGAAGGGAATGCAAATGGAGTGATTCATGGTGGTGCGTGCACCACAAAGCAACTGAACTAGTTTTTTTGGAAGAATCTCTAATTCTGAGTCTTCCTGGGTCGTTGTTGTCTTTCCTGAGAGCTTCTGGTAGTCACCCAATGCTGCCACCTGGATTTGTTCCCTCTTTTTTGGGTGTAGAGGCTCTGAAAGAAAGTAGCTGTCAGTCAGTTTTGGGGGGCTTAGTGATGGCATCTCATCCTGCTGCCTAAAGATGATGGATTTGGGATCCTCTTAGTTTTCCCTGTGGAAATCTCAGTTATTTCCTAAAAGAAATCCTTCCTTAGTTCCCATTTGTCCTGCCACAGGAGGAAGAGCAGGCAGGGCGGACAACTGCGCTGTTTCTGGTTTTGTGTGCTCTTCCTGCTTTTGGAGTTGGGCATTGGTAAAACCCTGGAATGCCCTGATTTAGTCTTGTATCCATGAAAACTGAGTGAAACTGGAGGGAAAGCCAGCCTCCATCCAGGGGCATGGATTTGCTCTGCAGGTGTCTGCACCTCCCTGGGCGGCTTCTTGGAGTGCAGGGGATTAAGGGAAGCAAATGACCCCGGGCTGTTGAGTTTGCCAGGCTGAGATGGGTTTTATCTGCTCCACCTGGAGCTGGACCTCTGCTCCTGCACGCTCCAGGTGTTCCAGGACTGCTCAGAGGAGGAATTCCCTCCTTTTCACATACAGAGCACATCCCATGCCACTCCAAAGTTCTTTGGAATCTCAATCCAGTGCCCTGCATGGAAGCTCTGCTGTGATAAACACGATAACAAGTTGTTTACATCCCGGTTTTTTGTGGTGCAGCTGCCAGCCCGAGCCATGGAACCTGCTTAGACAGCTCTGCTTTCATTTCTGCTCCCAGGACTTCGGGGAAGTTGGTGATAAGAACGGCTCTGCTCTGGAGTCAGGCTGGAAGAGCTGGGAGTGTTCAGTTTGGAGAAAGGAAGGCTCCAGGGAGAACTCAGAGCCCCTTCCAGTGCCTAAAGGGGCTCCAGGAGAGCTGGAGAGGGACTGGGGACAAGGGATGGAGGGACAGGACACAGGGAATGGCTTCCCACTGCCAGATGAGATGGGATATTGGAAAGGAATTCTTCCCTTTGAGGATGGAGGTTGCCCAGAGAAGCTGTGGCTGCCTCGTCTCAGGAAGTGCCCCAGGCCAGGTTGGATGGGACTTGGAGCAGCCTGGGGTAGTGGAAGGTGTCCCAGCACAAAGACTGGATGAGTTTTAATGTCCCTTCCCACCCAAACCGTTCTGTGATTCCATGATGATAAAGTCTGTGAATCAAACCGAGCTTTCCAAGTTCTCCACGAGAAAATTCCTGCTGACTGGACTTCTGTTGGTCCTTACGGTTCTTGAGCTGCTGCCTCCACTTCCCCAGCAGCAGGAGAAGAGTCTCCTAACCCTAAATCGAGCTGAAGGGCAGTGAGTGGCTCAGATGTGGATCTCAAGGAATGTGGTTTTCTTTGGCATTTCAGAGATGGAGTTACTGGGAGATCCCCCAGCCTGGATTTTAGTGGAAAAAGGTAATTCCAGGGCAGGATCCCCTGCCTCCTGCTCATGGAGAGGAGGCTCTCCAGGTGTCAAATGCTCAGCCCTTAGGGGAGATGCCATCTCAGATAGCTTTATCTCCCTGCTGGGATGATTTCATCCTGGAGGTTCAGATTGTATCTCCACTCCTTAATTTCCAAGCCTCTCCCCATAAGGCTTTGAAGAAATCCTTCCTTTTTTTTTCCCCCTTTTTTTTTTTTTTAAGTAATAGTGATAACTCAGCTTCAGATGGAAACAGCTTGAGAAAAGAATTTTCCCTGCTAATATTTCACCAAGACCAATGGGCAGCAGCAAGGCCCAGCATTCCCTGTCCTGGACACACGTAGGTGGCTTTCCAGAGCTGTTGTCCCTCTCCATTACTCCAAGGCAGGAAAAGTTCCTGCAGTTCCTGCGTGCTTGCACTCTGCTGGAATTTATTTTGCAGCAATTACAGATCCCTTCACAACTGCCTTGGCACATGGCTCCAGTCATTCCTCGAGTCCACTTCCTCTGGAAAATTCCACTTGCCACTGAAGGAAAAGCGGCGCCGGCGCTGCTGACGCAATCCCAGCTTTCCTGCGAGAGGCACAAAGGCTGTTAAATCATCCCTGGACTTTCCTTCTGGAGAAAACTGAGCTGGAAGAGCAGCCCCGGAGCCAGGCTGACGTCACTGCTGCCCAGGGGTGGTCAGGTTTGGTTCCCTGGGGGAGCCGTGTCCCACAGGATGGGGAAGGACAGGAAGCGCTTTGCTCATTTTCCCCTCCAAGATTAGAAATGCTTCGGCAGCATTTGCATAATACATGAGGAGAACTTGAGCTGGACAGCTCTTTTTTTTTTTTTTCCCCCTGCAGAGTTTTGTTGGACTCGGTGACGTGCTTCAGACGGGTTTTTTTTGGGAGGCAGGTTTTTTGGGAGCTGGCTGAGCCATGCCGGGGGTGCTGCCAGCTGGAGCTGCCTCTGCTCCTCCTCTCCCTGCCAAAGCCACGTTCAGCTTCACTTCTCCTGATTGCTGTCATTACATTCCAGCCAAACGGGCATCAGCGAGTTCCTTCTGGAAAAGAAAACTTTTAGTTGCTTTAAGGGTAAAAATGCCTTTGGAAGCTGCTGCCCGAGTGATTCTTGAGGATCTGGGCGGAGATTCAGGTGCTTTTGGGTCACTCTTGTCTTGTCTCTTCCATCTAATTAATCTTTTAAAACCTTGTGGAAGAGACTTAGGAGTTAATTCAGAAATATTTCAATTGTTTTCTAAAAATTGGAATTTGGTGAAAAAGATGGGGATGAACACGAGAGTTCTCCGCTCTCTGTGCTGAGGTGTGTGAGGTTTGCCAGCAGCCTGGGCAGCTGTGCTGAGGATGAGGATGAACTCCTGAGTTGATCCCATGGCTCACCCACCCTGGAATTCTTCCCTCCTTTTTGCTTTTTGCTGTGGGCAGGTTGATCTCACTGACCCAGCAGGAAACCATTCTTATTTTCTAATTTATTGAATTAGGGAGCTGGGAGCTCCATCAAGCAGCAGATCCAGCACAAAACACCTGGCTGTGAGAGTGAGAGTCAGGAGAAATCCTCCCCTCCTCGTCTCCCAGCCGTGGGACTTGTCCAGGATCTGGTTGAGATGTTCCTCTAGGGAGCTGCTCCAGCTCACTTTCCATTCTGCCTCCTGAATTCCACTGGAGAAGACGACTCCAGCAGCATCAGATCCCAGTTTTAGGTTGAACGAGTTTCTTTGGCAATGCCACACATTGGAAGGAAGCTCCGAGGAAAGGCTTTGAAATTGTCCTGACAGGAGCAGCATCTTCCTTGTCTGTAGCATTTAGTGCTGAGTCAAAAAAAACCAAGCACACCCCAAAATGAAGCTTTCTGTTGTGGTTTTCCTGGGAAAAACCTTTCCTCCAGAGAGTGACCTCATCCAGAGGTGGTTGCATCAAACCAGGTAACGGGTGCAAGTAAATGAGATTTGCTTTCAGAGTCATCCCTGCTCCCAGCTGGCGCCCAGGCTCTGGAGTTCAGCTGGAGTTGTTCCAGCTCCCAGGATGTGCTGTTGGATGTGAATCTGAGTTGGTTTTAAGGGAGAATAAATCCTGTTAGGATGCTTTTCTTTCTGAAAACTCTTCCAGGAGGGAGTTGGGCCTGGAGAGGCACGAGGGCGTTCGTTAGTTCATGGAATATGCTGAGCTGGAAGGGACACCCAGGGATCTTCAGCCCAGTGCTTGGCCTTGCCCAGGACACCCCAAAATCCAATCCTGAGCAGTGTCCAAACTCTCCTGGAGCTCTGGCAGCCCTGGGGCCGTGCCCATTCCCTGGGGAGCCTGGGCAGTGCCAGCACCCTCTGGGGAAAAACCTTTCCCTGAGATCCAACCTCAACCTCCCTGGCACAGCTGTTGGCTTCCAGATTTGTCATTTTGGACAGTGCAGGAGAAACTTCTCCAGAGGTTTTATCCTGGATAAATCTGCTTGTGACAGCAGAATATTCTCCCTGCATCTCCCAAAGCTCACAGACTGCGATCCCATGGGAAGGGACACTGAATCAGGAGATTGGGCATTATCCATGAGCACCCTCACATGGTTTTCTCTCCTCCTTTCCTTGTTCTCTATCCCGCTGCTTCATGCAAGGTGTGGAGGCTTTTGCCAGTCTTCCTTTTCTTCTTTCTCTGCACTTGGTTGATTTGAGGGTATTCCAGAGGTTAAACTGGCAATTCCAAATGGATTTGTAAACATCCTTGAGCCCAGCTTGGGCTATTTAACATTACCAGGTTATAAAGAACGGGTCCAGCGTGTCTCAAGCCCATATTCCAAGTCGTGGTGTTCCTCCCAGATGAAACACTCGTGGGATTGTGGCTATAACCTGGAAGACTTGACCAAGGCTCTGCAAATACCCCGTGCTGAGTTAAACAGTGTGTGTTGGAGCAGTGCTGGGAAAGGGGGAGGAGGGAATGGGGCTGCTGGGGAATAAAGCTGAGCCATGACCCTGCCTGGGACTCCCTTCCCGGGCACTCAGCGCTTCCTGTGGGATGGAGGCATCCAATTCTCCTCTGCTGGAGCTGGAATGAGATTTGTGGGAGGGGTCAACATGAAAGGAGGGGTTTTCCTCTGAATATTCCGAGGGAGTTGTGGGACAAAGAGTAAAATTGCTTTTACATCAGCAGAGATAAGGAAAGAGTCAGGTGTTGGATTTTTAGGTCAGCACATCCCAGTCCTGGATTGGGGAAGAGGAAACTCTGCCAAAAAGGAGGGGGATGAGGCTTTTGTGAGGTGTGAAATCTTCAAAGGACAGGCTCCTGACCAAGAGCTTTCATTATCCTGGGGTTTGTTGAGGTGTTCCTGGAATTATTAGAAAACTTGGAGGTGGCTTTTTTATCTCAAAAAGGTCGAGGAAGTTGTGTGGGGAGTGGTTGCTTCAGTGGTGTGAGTAATGGGGTGGTACTGGCTGAAGCCAGCGGGGAAGGGGCCTTTCCTCCCCCAAATTCCCAGGGAACTCACTGGTTTGAGGAAAGGAATAAATGCATCATTGTCCTGCTAATTTGGTGAGCGCAGGAGACTTCAGAAAGCTTTAACCCCTCACAAACTCTGCCTGAAACCCCAGGGAGAAGGTTAGAAGCAGGTAATTGAGGAGTTGAGTGCAGGTTAGAGCAAGGGCAAGGAAAAATTCCAGGTTAAATCACCCAGAGATAAGAGAGGTAATAAAGTCTCAAGAAACTCATCCTGGAGTACTTGAGGAAGTGTCTGGTGCAGGTGCTGAAAGGCTGGCCCTGAATTATTTTCAGAGGGTTGGAGAGGAGAAAGGAAACCTGGAGAGCCAAAAAAGGGGAAATGAAAGTAGGACCCTTAAAAGGGAAGGGAGGAGACGGATGGAGAGTGAGGCCTGGCCGGGCACCTCATTTGAGCACGCAGGGATAAACCAGCCTGGTTTGTGGCCCGCTGGGGAGGGAAGTGTCCCCTTTGGAAGGGTGAAAGGAGGTCACCGTGTCTCAGTGTCCTGCTGATGGGAACATCGGGGTAATCCAGGCTTGGTGGTGACTCCTCTCCATGGCACCGGGCTGGGCCAGCTGCAGCTCTGTGCTGCTCTAGGGAGGACCAGGTTTCCCATTCCCTTCCCTCTGGCTTGTGTCGAGTCCTTGGAGGCCAAGAGCTGAGCCTGGAATCAGCCAGAGGTCACAGAGAGCTCAGTGGGACGAAGGAGCCCACAAAACGGTGCCTTTGTTGGTTTACAGAGCAGCACTGGTTTGCCACTGGTTCACAAACTGAGAGTTCTAACACCTCCTCGCCCCAAAATGGTGCTGGAATCCCACAGGGGAGATCAGAACCTGCAAGGAATTAATCTAAGGGATAAATTCGGCGATTTCACCATGGCCCTGTACATTTATTTATACATTTTATTATAATATATTTATCATTTCCGATACTTTTCCCTCGTGTACCTGCCTTTCTAAACCCCCCCCAGATCCCAGCTGCTGACCTCCTCCTCGTTTTGCAGCCGCCAGCCCGAGGCACCAAAGAAGGACAAGGAGGCCACGGTGCTGGGCAGCGCTCCGTCCAAGCGGGCCGACGAGTGGAAGGATCCCTGGCGCCGATCCAAGTCTCCCAAAAAGAAGCTGGGAGTGTCCATGTCCCCCAGCCGGGCACGGAGGCGCCGGAAAACCTCAGCTTCCTCAGCTTCTGCTTCTGGCTCCTCAAGGTGAGGCAAGGGGAAGAGCCTGGAAGCGTGTCCTGGGTTGGGATGATGGGATGGGGCTCCTTCGCGGCCGGGCAGGGTGGTGGAGGTGTTTGGAACGGGTTGTCCGGAGAGGTTCTGGGTTCTCCATCCCGGGGACTGTGGAAGGTTCTAGGTTCTCCATCCCGGGGACTGTGGAAGGTTCTGGGTTCTCCATCCCAGGGATTGTGGAAGGTTCTGGGTTCTCCATCCCGGGGACTGTGGAAGGTTCTAGGTTCTCCATCCCAGGGATTGTGGAAGGTTCTAGGTTCTCCATCCCAGGGATTGTGGAAGGTTCTGGGTTCTCCATCCCGGGGACTGTGGAAGGTTCTAGGTTCTCCATCCCAGGGATTGTGGAAGGTTCTAGGTTCTCCATCCCAGGGATTGTGGAAGGTGTCCCTTCTCAGTGAACTGGATGATCCTTAAGGTCCCTTCCAAACCAAACCATTCCATGGTTTTGTATTTGGGAAAGCAGTGCAAGACTTGCTGCTCAGGAACACCTCTGGACACGTAGTGAGATGGAAGCCAAAGCAGGCAGGGAGCTGTGGGAGCTGTGCAGTGACTGCTGGAGATCAGGAGAAGGCAAATCCTTGGAAAAGCCACTTTTCCAGGGAATTAGAGCTGGATGCAGTCCTCATGATAGCAACTCACCTAGATGAAAACTGACCTCAATAAAAGCAAGCAACGGCTGGGAGCCATAAAAATTGGATCCTGGTCACTCTGGGATGGATGGAGGGAGGAGTTGAGCTCACTCCAGTAAGAGCAGGTCGATGCTGCTGGGAGAATTGGGATTGTGGAGGTTTGGCAGAGCCTTGGAGGGCCGGAATGGGGCTTGGAAACCAATGGTGTAAAATAAGATAAAAATCACCTTTCAGAAAGAGACTCCCTGAATGTGGGAGCCTCGAGGCACAAACTGGATCCATTTCCTTTAAATGCTTGAACTTGAAGCTCCTGAAAGAGGGGGGAAGTATCCAGCAGGAATGAGGAAGACGTTAAATTGGAGATAGACATCTAAAAGCCGGAGCCCTCCTGAATCAGATTTTCCTGCTGGGATCACTGCACCCAGTCAGGTGATCTGTCAGGGCATTGTCCAGTAAAAAGGCAGAAAATATGTGGAAGCAGCTCCCAGAAAGGATGGAAAATCAGTAATTAAAGGAAGGGAGGCTTATTTAAGGATGCAAAGAGAGCAGCAGCAACAGGATCCTCCCTAAAAGAAAAAGGGGATTTGAGGAAAGGCTGTAAATCCTGACAGTTCCCCGAGGAGAAGGCTGGTGGGACTTGGAGCAGAACTTGGGAAGAACATCTTTGTCAACAAGACCGTGGGGGCTTTCCAGGAAGCTCTGAAGCTTAATAATTCTTTTCAGGAAGCTCTGTATTTTAATATTTCTCTTCCAGGTCCTCTTCTCGTTCATCCACCTACTCTGGGTCCGGCTCCTCCCGCTCGCGCTCCAGATCCTCCTCCTACAGCTCCTACTCCAGTCGCTCCTCCAGGCACAGCTCTTTCTCAGGCAGCAGGTCCAGGTAGTGGCTCCTGGGGCTGGGAACCAGCGGTGGGATGGTTTCCAAATGCTTCCTGACAGTTCCTTTTTGCTCCGTTAAAATAAACCGTTCCGAGCACGTCGCTGAGCGGGGGAGGCCGTGCTTGTCGGGTGGAGGAGATGTGTCAGCCACCCCCTCCTCTCCCCGAGTGCTCCCACCCACGGGAGCAGTGCTGTTGTGGCTGGGCTCTTTCCCATGCCTGTGGTGGATTAACATTCCCTTATCATTTGCATTTTCTGGTTGGAAGAAGTTCAGCAGCATCTCTTTTCCGTGGCGCTGGAATTTCTGTTTCAAGAGGCAAATCCCGTTTCTTTATTAAAGCGGTTGTGTCTTGTGATAGTCCTGACACTTCAAAGTAGCAATCCAGTGTCCCATGCTGATTAAGATTTATTCCTCTGCAACTTCCTTGCCCCTGCAGACAGTTTCCCAAGCCTGGAATATCCATAGTAGGAGAACTGGCTCCTTAGATAGGAGCTGTAGCCACACAGGTACCCAGACGCCACAGGTGATGGCAGAACACACACTGTCACTTCTGGAGGCTGCTTTCTCCTAGGGAGAGCTCAGCTGGGAGCTGATTCCACCTGGGAAGCAGAGCGAGCTTCCCCATCCGTGCGTGCTCCGGGCAGGACGGTGCCAGTGTGGGTGCCACCCTTGGCTGCCTCTCCCTGAGGTGGCAGAGTGAGGAGCACCCTGTGCCCAGCTGTCCCCAGAGCAGCTGTCACCCGGGAGTCAGGCTGCTGAGGCACTGGGGTGCAACAGAGGCACTTCCAGTCTTGGCACGGGGGTGAATCGCCCCAACAGCAGCACGTGGTGTGTGCTCAGGGGCTCAGGAAACAGCTCCTGCCCTTGATTGTCACCTCTGGGATGCACCACTTGACGCTGCTTTTTGTGTTCCAGAAATTACAGATCAATATTAGGTGTATTTTTTGGTCTTTCTCCCAAGTTTCTTTTGGTTTTGTTGCTGTTTAAGGGATGAACTGCTCTAGGAGTTAAAGGACAGAAAGTGATGAACATAAAACTCAAGATCCTGTTTATTTTCCTGTGTATTCTCCCTAAGGAGAGAATAGAGAGGATGGAGACAGCCTCAGGTGTTGCTGTGGAATACCTGGAGTGGAGTACTTGGAGCTCTCTTCTAGCTCATCCTGTTTTTTTCTGTTCCCTACTTTTCCCACTGTCTGATGATGGAAGTTTTGTTGCATGGAGTCCAAGTATAAAGCCAGGAGAAGCTCAGGTTCCTGGGGGGGGGGGGGGGTGGTGGCTGAATGCCCTGAGAGCCAGGAAAAGCTCCTGCAGTCCCAGAGCCTGAGCTGAGTGATGTCTCCTTCCTTTCCAGGTCAAGGTCCTTCTCATCTTCTCCCTCTCCTTCTCCAACACCGTCTCCTCACAAGCCCCTGGTGAAGGCTAAAGGGGAATTATTGCCACCTCCTGGGAAAGGGTAAGGATCCATCTTCCTCTGGGTGCCTCTGAAGAGAGTCCAGACAAGACCTTCAGGGGCCTTAAGCTGAAGGAATGCAGGATTAGATGGAATATTGGGAAGGAATTGTTCCTGTCAGGGTGGAGAGGCCCTGGATCCCTGGAAGTGTCCAAGGTTGGATAGGGCTTGGAGCAACCTGGGATGGTGGAAGGTGTCCCATGGCAGGGAGTGGAACAGGATCTTTGAGGTCCCTTCCCATCCCAAAACCATCCTGGGTTTCTAAACCTGGTGGAGTTTAAGAAAGAAATGAAAGATTCAAAATACAACCTTTATTGAAGAGTTCTTAGCTTGGCAAATTTAATTAAATAGTGACACTTTTACTTATTAAATCCAAGTTAAACTGTACAGGTGTCCTTAAATATTACCTGTATACAAGTGTTTAAACACAGTTCCATTACTGCTGGAACATTCTGTGTGTGCAGATATATTTGTATAATCTAAATATACATAATAGGAGCTATAAGAGAGTTTAATTTCCTTCCCCTGCTGTGGCTTTGGTTAATCCACAGCCTCAGAATAAAGAAATGTTCAGCCTCATCAACTTTTCACACTGGAGGCTGATGAAAACGGGACTGGAGCTCTCTGCAGCTGGGTTTGGCACATTCTGACAGCCCTGCTGCTCTTTTAAATTCCTGAAATTGCTATTTCACAAACCCTGCAGTGGCAAATTACGGGGATGTTGGAGGGTGACACAACACCCTAGTGATGTCACCTCTTCTAAGCTGACCTGCAAGTTAATGGCACCACGGGAATCCCCCTGAATTCTCCAGAATTTAGGACAATCCCCTTTGCCACAATTCTTGTCCCTTTTTGTCCTGCCTTTTGGGTTTTTCCCCCTCCACTTGGGGCTCGGCCCTCCGAGGCCCCTGCAGTGGCGTCTGCTCCCCCTCCCAGTGCTCCTGGCAGTGCTGGTTTGGTGACACCAGGGCAGCCAGCCCCAGCACAGGGATTATTGTCACTGGATAACGTGCCATGGGACGATGCTGTGTGGTGCAGGGGATGACTGCAGGTGCTGAGCCCAGGAGGAGGAGGAGGAATTACCCGTGTGTGTGTGTGTGTGTGTGTGCACAGCACCTCCTCCCCACCCCACGGCTGTGAAACCGGTGCTGGGATGTTCCTGGAGGGGCTGTGGACAAGGACCTGGAGGGACAGGACACAGGGAATGGCTTCCCACTGCCAGAGGGCACGGTTAGATGGGATATCGGGGAGAAATCCTCTGTGAGGGATGCCCTGGCACAGGTGCCCAGAGCAGCTGGGGCTGCCCCTGGATCCCTGGAAGTGCCCAAGGCCAGGCTGGACAGGCTTGAAGCACCCTGGGACAGTGGGAGGTGTCCCTGCCCATGGCAGGGGTTGGAATGTAATCTTCAAAGTGTTTCCAACCCAAACCATTCCAGGATCATGCTTGGAGCAGTGTCCAGCTGTCAGAGCAGAGGCTGGAGTGCTCCGAGGAGCCGGAGCCATTCCCATCTCATGCCGTGGCTGTTGGGTAACACAGTGGTGTTCCCATCCTGTGTTCCACAGGGAACACAAACCAAGGGACAGATCCAAGGGATACTGGCACACACAGGCTGTTCTGCACCCTCGTGATCTGTGTGCTGGAGTTAAAAAGAGAGCTTTTGCATTAACTGTGCACGTTTAATTCTGAGGCTTGACTGGCAGAATTTAAGCAGGTGTAAGTGTCTGGGATGAAAATGATGGAATTAAATGGATGAGAAACAACATTTCCACCCAGTCTGCTTCAGGAGTTAATTTACAAGTCAAATATCTCCAGAATTGGCTGTTGTTCAGTAATTTGTCTTTGAAAAGATGAATTGATTGAGAATATGGGGAACAAATCCCTTTAGGGAAATCTGTGGTGTTTGTGTTCTGGTGAAACAGCCAAGTGTTTGTAGCTACAGGAATCACGTCAGGGCCAGGTTGGATGGGGTTTGGAGTAACCTGGGATAGTGGAAGGTGTCCCATGGAATGGAGTGGAGTGGGATGATTTTTAGGCTCCCTTCCAGCCCAAAGCATTCCAGGATTCCATAATCTCTAGAATATTAAACAACAAACGCGAGCACATAATTTCTGAGGATGTCCCTGCTCTGTGCCCACCCCCTGGGATCACACACCTGAAAATTGTCGTTTTTCCAGGGAAAAATCTGTGAAGAAACTCACTGCCCTGCCAGTCCCTCAACCACTCACGAAAATTACAACAACAGCCCCAGAGCCAGCCAAGCCAGGGGATAATCGGGAAGCAAGGAGGAAGGAACGTCAGACAAGGACTCCACCCAGGAGGTGAGAGAGACAGGGGGTGGAAGGAGGCTTGATCTCATGGGACATCCGGCAAATCCCAGGTTTCTGTCTCCTGGAAGATCCAGCAAATCCCGGAGTCCCGACTACCGGTGTTAAGGGAGAAATCCATCTCCTGGGGCAGTGAGAAGAGGGGAAGAGAGCTGGGCTGGAGTGTTCCTGATTTGCCATGAGTGGCTCCTGCCTGTGGAGGCTGGGGGGAGGATGGAGTGGGTGGAATACAGGAAATGTGGCAAAATCAGGGTGGGAGTGGGGAAAAAGGCATTTTGGGGAGCTGCTGCTTGTGGAGGTGGCGCAGCGAGGAGAAAGCAATGTGTGGGATCTGCTTGGTGCCACCACAGAGCATCATTCCCAGGGGTATCCACCGCGACTGAGCATCATTCCCAGCACGTAAACTGGGAGAAGTGGTGGAAGGGGCCGGTCACCCCTCCGGGAGGGCTGGGCGTCAATCAGAGGGTGCTGAGTGAATCTCTGGTTTTCTCTTGGAGGCTCCCCCCCCGCCTCCTCTCTTTCCCATTCCAGTTCTCATTCTGGGAGGGGTGTTTGCTGCCTTCCTTGCAGGAGGACCATGAGTGGCAGCATCAGTGGCAGTGCCAGCAGCTACAGCGGGTCCAGCTCCCGATCGAGGTCCTTGTCCCGGTCTCTCTCCAGATCTCATTCCAGATCATCCTCTGCCTCAGTCTCCCACTCTCCCTCTGGGTCAAGGAAATCCAGGTACAGCCCTGAGCCTTCGTGACCCTTACTGAACAGCAGAGATTGTGACTGTTGTTCACTGGTTTGGTTTCTTGTAGTGGAAACTCTCCGTAGCTCCAGCAGCACAAGCTGCAGGAGCCCGGGAGGTGGGACAAGGGTGGGTTTGTGTTACAGATCCCACACCCTGAATTGTGATGGGAATGCAGTGTTGGAGAGGGCATGGAGTGATAGAACAAG
>WAAG01037742.1:178807-196817 GCA_013390105.1 Tichodroma muraria | reverse complement strand
TCTGGCCGCGGCTCGTGGCTGCTCCCCGGCCCCGCGGGGGCTCTGGGGCTCGGCCCCCGCCCCGCAGGAGGCGGAGATGGAGGCAGCGCAGCCTCAGGGCTCTTCTGAGCCCCCCCTGCCCAGGGCTGCGGGTTTGGCCTCCTGCTCCTTCGGCGGGGCTGTACATCCCGGGGGGCCCGCCCCGCGGCGGAATTTCGGGCTCAGGACCGCTCCACCTGGCTCTCACAAATCCCCGCGTTTAGAACCCTCCTTCCAACCCCCCAGCGCTTCAGCGAAGAGGCCCGTGGTGATTCCCAGGGGAGAGCAGAGATCTCTCTCCTCCTGAGGGGCTCTCAGGGCTGGGGGTGGCTGATTGACCTCACCTGGATCCCAGCAGCTGCCCGGGCTTAGCAGCAAATCCCCTTTCATCCTCCTCGTGTAGGTGATGCTTTGCAGGGTCAGGCCACTGCTTTATTTTAAAGTTTAAAGTTTATTTTTTTTGTTATTTTTTACGCGGACAGGGAGGGTGAGTTCTGCTCACGCCTTCAGCTCGTGGTTCGGAAGGTCACAAAAGACATCTAGTTACAGGAGCCTTTAAAGATTTATTAACTAATAAAATACTGCTACTAAGAATATTTACATTTTTAACCTAAAAGTCAATTATTATGTTTTATAGGTTTTGCCACAGTGTGGACTTTCTTAACCAATCATCTAATGACAAACGAACTTATAATCCTACACTTTAAAACTTCTTATTATCTTTATAACTACTTCTGTATCTTAAATTTTAAACTCTAAACTTTCTAGTACTTAGCTTAACACATTTCTATTTAAACTACAAATCTACATTTTTACTTCTAACATCTAAATTTGGCGACTTTTGAATACAGGGTCTCGGGTTGAACCCTGTATTCAGTTCAGAGCTTTGGCTCGCAGGCCCCGGGAGGGCTCTCTGCCCGTGGGATTCCAGCACAAAACATTTTGGGATTTTTTTGTTTGGGATGTTTTTGCTGCCTCGGGGAGGCTCCCACGTGAGCGCCTTGTGGCTGAAGTGCTGCTGCAGCCGGGTCTGTGCCCCATCTGCCCCTCTGAGTCCGGGGGTGCAGCTGAGCCCCCGGGGGTGCTGTGGGTGCCAGAGCCTTCCCTGTGTCCACAGAGCTGCCCGAGAACTGGACGGACACGCGGGAGACGCTGCTGGAGGGGATGCTCTTCAGCCTCAAGTACATGGGCATGACCCTGGTGGAGCAGCCCAAGGGAGAGGAGCTCTCTGCAGCCGCTGTCAAAAGGATCGTGGCCACCGTGAGTGTCCCCGAGTGGCCCCGCTGGCCCCGCTCTTCTCCGGGAGCCTCACTGGGAAGAGTTCCAGAACTGCAGCTGGGGGGAGCCAGGATTGCAGCTCCAGGGGAATTGGGATTGCAGGTCCAGGGGAGTTTGGGATTGCAGGTCCAGGGGGTTTCGGATTGCAGCTCCCGGGGAATTGGGATTGCAGCTCCAGGGGAATTGGGATTGCAGCTCCGGGGGGTTTGGGATTGCAGCTCCAGCCCCTCCAGGGGTGTGGGTAGAACTGCAGGCAGTTCCAGGCACTGGGACGCCCCTGGGATCTGCCCAGGCTCTGGGATGGGGCACACTGGGGAAAGCTGCAGCGTGGCTGAGCTCTGGCTCCCTGTGATAAGCCAGGGCGTGTGAGGAGGCCCTGACCTGCTGAAGTCAGCCTGCCCCGGGGCTGGGTCCCCTCAGCAGGGCAGGGCCAGCGCCTGGAGTGTGGCCAGCGCCGCTCCGGGTCTTCCTTCCTAGGATTTGGAGGAGGAGGAATTGGAATTTGGAATTGGAGGGTGGAGAGGGGAAGGGAGCAGGACAGCTTGCCCCAGTTCCCAGCCACTGTCCCACTGTAACCTCAGAGGGATGGAGTCCCAGCCATCCCCCTGATTCCCAGCCCATCCCTGGTGGGGTGGGGAGTGCTGGCTCCTCTCCTGGAGGGAAGGAGGGAGTTGCTCCATGGCACGGGAGCTGCTGGCAAGGCCCTTCACATCTGGAATGGAGCCCCGGGGCTGGGGCAGCCTGGGAGGGGCAGGACTGCTCTGGGCACGGCCGTGAGGTGCCCGGGCAGTGGGGCTGGGGTTCCAGCCTGGAATGGCTGCACGTGCATTGTTTCTTTCGGGCAGCGAGCTGCAGGGGGAAAGCGCCAGGCCAGCAAATAAGAGAGAGGGGCCGGTAAAAGTCTGGTTTTCAGCTGATGTCCTGCCAGGGGGGTGCTTTGGCAGCACAGCCTGGGAGCCCACGTTGGCCAGGGCCACCCTGCTGCCAGCACAGCTCCTGTGGCCGTGCTGGTGGCCCTGGGGACACCCCTGTGGAGGTTCTGGGCTGGCAGTGCCTGTGGCTGTGTCCCTGCCTGGTGACGGCCAGCACAAATCCCTGCTGCAGGCAAGGGAAGGGTTAAGCAGCACTTTGTCCCACCTGGCAGCAGAACCAGCCCCTGGTGATGCCAGTGTGCGTCCCCAGAGTCTGCTCACACACCTTTGGAGGTGGCAGCATTAAAATCCTGGGACTTCCCCTCCCTCTTTCCCTCCCGAAGGCAAAAGCAAGCGGGAAGAAGCTGCAGAAAGTGACCCTGAAAGTGTCACCCCGAGGGATTGTGCTGAAGGACGGCAGGACCAACGAGCTCATCGAGAACATCTCCATTTACAGGTGGGTTCTGGGCTGCTCTCCTGGCTCTGTGCCCCCAGGCTGCTCCTCCGGGCTGCTCCTCATCACCCCTGGGAGCTGCAGAGGCGGGGGAAGGCAGGTGGGGACGAATTCGGGTGAATTTACTGCAAGGGGCTGGGAGGCAGAGGGGTCAGAGCAGGGCTGACTTCTCCCATCCCAGAGAGCTCCTGCCCATCCAGGATTGATCTGGGGGGTGCTGGCAGGGCCAGCACAGTGCTCTGTCACGGCTTTGTCACAATTGCCAAAGAGCAGCCGTGAGGTTTTGGGGAAAATGGGAGAGAACTCCCCAGTGCCTCTTTAATAATTCCAGAGCACGGCTCAGCTCTGAGGAACAGAATATAGGCCGTTGGGCAGAGACAGCTTCACATGGAAGAAACTAAATTATGTGTAAATAAATTTTGAATGTGGCTTTTTGAAGTTCCCCTCCCTGCACACTCTTGGGGACAGCAAGAGCAGGAGCTGAAGGAGGGGCCATGGGGCCATGGAGGAACTTCCACTGGATTTTCCACTGTGTTTTCTCTTTCTTCAGCACCTGTTCTCCTGTTTGATCAGGGGAGAGGCTTTGCTGGCTGCCAGCTCTTCCCACCTTGCACTAAACCTGTGCTCAGTCCTGCTGGGGGACGGTGCTGAGGCACCCACAGAAGGGAGCTGAGCCCTCAGGCGCAGTCTGAGCTCCCCAAACCTCTCAGCCTGTTGCTCTTCCAGAGCCTGGTTTGGCACTCCAGAGTCAGCCCTGCCCTGCCCAGGGGCTGGGAGAGACCCAGAGATGCTCCATGAGGGGGCTGAGCCTCCCTCCCACATTCCCTGAGCTCGAGGGTCTCGGAGCATCTCCTGCTGCAAATCCCAGGGCCTGAATCTCAGCCTGTCCTGGGCGCCCCTGCAGCAACTTCTCTCCCTGCTTGGAGCCTGAAGGTGAAGTCCCAGGCTGAGAACAGCTCCTTTCTCCTTCCTTATGCTCCAAGGAAAGCCCCCCGAGCGAGCCTCTCTTCTGAGGTGCTGCTCTGCTGGAATCTTCCCCTTCTCTAACCTGTCCTGTCCCACGAGGTGAAAGAAACTTTCTCTTTTCTGCCCTGCCACCTCTCCCAGTGGTGCCCGTGGATCTCAGCCTGCCTCCTCTCCCTGCCCAGCCCGTGCCACCAGCTCCTGCACCCTGGGAGGGAGTCGTGCCAAGCCCGGTGCCCTCCCTGTGCTCCCTGCTTGGCCCTGGAGCTGGGCAGCTCCTGCTGGCAGCCCCGGGAGGGTTTGGAGCAGAGCCCCGTGTGGTTGTGCCTTTCAGGATTTCCTACTGCACTGCAGACAAGGCCCACGACAAAGTGTTTGCCTACATCGCCCAGAACCAGCTCAATGAGAACCTGGAGTGCCACGCCTTCCTCTGCACCAAACGGAAAATGGTCAGTGCAGGGGGGCAGCGGGGCTGCAGGAGGGGAGAGGGCTGGGAGGAGGAAGAGGAGGCAGAAGAGGAGGCAGAGAGGGCTGCAGGGCTGAGAGGAGGGCCCAGGCAGAGCTGCCAGGCTCCTGCTGCTTCTCCAGCAGCTCACCCCGGCTGGAACAGGGGCTGGAAGAGTGTCCTGGCCACTAAAAGCCTCTCTGGGCTGAGGCTGCCAGGACCTGCCCCTGCAAGGCCCTGCCCTGCTGCAGCCCCAGCTGCTGGGGCCCTGCCCTGCCCCACGCTCACCCCCTGTGCTGCTGGAGCATCCCGGGGGCAGAGAGGCTTTGGCAGGAGGTGCCCAGGGGCTCCCAGCCCCAGCTCCGGGCTCCCTGCCCTGCCCTGCAAGCTCCAGGGACAGTTTCCAGTGGCACCTGTGTGGCTGGGGCCGTGCCCTCCCCCCAGGAGACCCCGCTGTGTGCCGGGGGGGGGGCTCAGAGCAGAGGCTTGGGTGTGGGAAAGGGCCTGGCTCTTGCTCTGAGCCCTCCTGGGATCTTTTCCTGCTGATTCAGTGCTCCAGCATGGGAAGGGAGCTGGTGAGAGGAGAGGGGAGTGGGGCAAGGAGAGCCCTGGGTGGAGCCAGAGCTGGGCCTGAGCCCCCTCGCGGTGCCAGGAAGGGCTTTGGGGGAGAGGAAGGGCAGGTCAGACCCCTCTGCCCCCAGAAATCCTTCCCTGGTGCCTCTTGCATGGGGGAGGGCATGTCCCGAGTCCCCTCTGAGGGCCATTCCCACCCTGGGCATCCCAGCGTGGCCCTCAGGAGCATCCCTGAGCCTGCAGCTCGGCCACCACGGCTCTGTTCATGTTCTCTGCCTGTCCCAGCTCATTTTTTACCTTGGAGAGAATAATGGGAGCTGCAAGTTTTGTCTCTGTTCCTCGGCGTGTGCTCCCGTCCTTGCACGGCCAAGATAAGCCTGGCTCTGCAAATTAAAATTTAAATCTTCCTGCTGCTAAAAGAATTATCTCAGTGCTGCATCAGGTCAGTGCATCTCCCTCCAAATAAAGTTCTCCAAAACCTTTTGTGGCAAAAAACTAGGAATAATTTCCTTTTTCCTGGTCTATAAAATGCAGGAACATCCTGCTGCTGAGGTGATCCCTGCTCTCAGACTGGGAGCCAGCCCTCCCCGGGGCAGGGTCCCTGCATGCACCACAGCTCCCAGTCACAGGCATATAATTAATCCATATTTTTAGTTCCTGGATAATTCTCAACAGTAGCTGGGTCTATTAAACTTGATTCAGATGTGACAGCTTAAATTGTAAACAGCTGTGAGGAGTTTCATACTTAATTACCATATTTAAGGTTTTTTTGCCATAAAGCATTTGCACTTCCATCAAGGATGTAAATAGCTCCGACATCCAAATGAGCTCTCCTGCTTGCCAGCCTTAATTGGCACTGATGGCTCGGGGGTCTCCTTGCCCCCCCTGCCTGGGTTTTGGGGGGTGCTGTGCCCTGGGTGTGTCCCCCCACGTCCCTGGGAGCTGCCAGGGCTGCAGGTTCCAGCCCCCCTCTCTGGGTTTGTTGTGTCCACAGCTCGCTGGAGCAAACTCGGCCCGGAGTGTGGGGAGCGTTCCCCGCGCTCTGCTGGAGCTGCTGGAGCTGCTGGAGCTGCTCCTGAGCTCTGCTGGATCTGCCCCTGAGCTCTGCTCCTGAGCTCTGCCCCTGAGCTCTGCTCCTGAGCTCTGCTGGATCTGCTCCTGAGCTCTGTCCCTGAGCTCTGCTGGATCTGTCCCTGAGCTCTGTCCCTGAGCTCTGCTGGATCTGCCCCTGAGCTCTGCTCCTGAGCTCTGCCCCTGAGCTCTGCTCCTGAGCTCTGCTGGATCTGCTCCTGAGCTCTGCTCCTGAGCTCTGCTGGATCTGCTCCTGAGCTCTGTCCCTGAGCTCTGCTGGATCTGTCCCTGAGCTCTGTCCCTGAGCTCTGCTGGATCTGCCCCTGAGCTCTGCTCCTGAGCTCTGCCCCTGCTCTCTGCCCCTGAGCTCTGCTCCTGCTGGAAGGGGCGTTTCTGTCACTGCTGCTTCACCTGCAGTGGCTCCAGTGCTGCACTGCTCCCTCAGCCCAGGGGAGCTGAGGCTGCTCAGATCCAGGCCAACGCCTCTCTGCAAGCAGAGATCTCAGACATTTCAGAGATTTCAGTGATCTCAGAGATCTCAGGGATTTCAGAGATTTCAGTGATCTTGGGGATCTCAGAGATTTGAGTGATTTCAGTGGTTTCAGAGATTTCAGTGATTTCAGGGATTTCAGTAATCTCAGAAATCTCAGGGATTTCAGTGATTTCAAGGATTTCAGAGATCTCAGGGATCTCAGAGGTCTCAGGGATTTCAGGGATCTCAGACATTTCAGGATCTCAGGGATCCCAGTCCCACTCATGTCCTGCCTCTCTGCTCCCTGCAGGCTCAGGCTGTCACCCTCACCGTGGCTCAGGCCTTCAAAATCGCCTTCGAGTTCTGGCAGGCAGCGAAGGAAGGTGAGCTTCCCTCCTCTTCACCTGCAGGAACAGGGGTGGCTCCCGTGTCTTTGCAGCTCTCGAGTGCCTTTTCCCCCCTGCCTCCCAAATCCTGGGATTCTTTGGAAATCCGGGTTTCTTTGGACAGCCTTGGGAATCCAGCCAGACCTTGGCTGTGCTCCTTCCCTGCTGAGGGGCTCTGTTGGGATTTTGGCTTTCATCCTCCGTGGGGTGATAAATGCACCCTCAGGTGGCCTGGCCGAGCTGTCCCCATCTCTCCTCCCCAAAAGCAGCGATGGGATTTCTCCTTTTGCAGAGAGGGAGAAGAGGGAAAGGTCCATCCTGGCAGCAGAAGGGACGAGCAGCCCCAGCCCCGAGGCTCCTGCCCGTCCTGTCACAGGTGAGCCACCACAGCAGGGCCTGCTCTGGGCACTGGGACGTCCCCGAGGGGTGGGGATTGTCCCCGAGGGATTTGGGATTTCTCTGAACGGCAGGGGACAGCCTGAGGGATTTTCCCCAAACAGGGCGAGCTCCTGGGAGGGTTCTGAAGGCCAGGAGGGGCAACATTTCAGAGTTGTTGGCTGCCAGCTGAGCGCTTCCTTCTCCCCCTTGAACATCCCCTGCTGCCACCCCAGGTCTGTTTAGTCCTGCCCCGGGCAAATTGGCTGCAATGCCCTTATGAGCTTCGCCTGGATCTGCACATCCCAGGCTTGGTTTTGGGGCTGTCTCAGCCCCCAGAGCCTCCCCGTGCCCTGGGCTGGGGGAGGTGGACGTGCAGGTGCCCCTGAGGAAGGGGGGGTGTGAAATAAAGCAATTAAATCGTGAATCCCCTCACAGTTCAGGCCCTGCTGCCTCTGAGGTGCAGGACAGGGAGAAGTGGGACAAAAGGCTGATCCCTCCTCCATGCTGGCCACGGAGATAAGAGGATTTGGCACGGAGGAAAATAGCATTAAACTGGGCTTCCTTCCAGGCTGGCACATCCTGCTTCTCCCTGGGGGAATCTCCCGAGGGGTGGCACGCTGGGATGAGCCCAGCCTGGGGCTGCCGTGGGTGTTGGAATGAGCTGCAGCCTCTCCCTGGGGGATGCTCCCAGTCAGCCTGGTGGGGTTTGAGGCTTCCCAAGGTCCGAACTTCACCCAGGGCAGGATTTGCCCTCAGCCCTTATAAAATACTGGTGCAGCTCTGTGAAATGCTGTGGGCTGAGCTGAGGGTGTTGCCCGGGGGCTGTTCTGGCCTGGGGCTCATCCTGAACGTGAGTGGGTGTTGTGGTAATAAGTACATGGGATTTAGGTGTTTTTTTTCCTGTAGAAAATGTTAATTTTTTATTTTACAGCTTATGTTTTTATAGGATTCATTAGAAGGTACCGTGTTAGATTTAATTGGTTGATAATATATTGATGCTTAGTTTATTGGTTGGTAAATGGTATTTTGTATATTTAGTAAACATTCTTTTTTTGTTAGTTTATACATTCTTTTTTCGTGGATTTCCAAGGAATAGGCTTTTTGTTTATTGCAGGTGTAAACTGTTTTTCTCTACAAGAACAGTTTGCTGTGCTAACTGCTTTCATCCTTATGGTTTTTCTTATGGGAACTTACAGACAAGCTGGTAATCCAGCAGAGCAAGGCCTGATTTTATAGGATATTACCAATATGCAACAAGTGGGCACCCAGGAGCCTTCCCAAGGGCTGCTGGAGGGATGAGCCTCCCCTGCATCCCCTTGGGAGCCCCTCAGGGGCCTGGCCTGGCCGTGCTGGGCAGAGCTCAGCCCCGCTGGGGCGGCTGCAGCTCCTCCCTGCAGATTTGGGGCCGTCCTGCAGGAATTGGATGCAGCCCTTGGATTCCACTCTCGCGGGGAAGTGACTCCTGCAGAAAGGTTTTGGCTCTGTCTGGTGCCTGCAGGGCCGGGCTGGAGCAGAGGCCGGGCAGGGTTAAAGGACTAAAGGAGGGATTTGTTAAAAATATTCGGAAGTATTTATTACAAATCCCTCACAGGATGCCCGTGGGCAGCGCAGGAGCCCGGCCGTGGCTCCACCCGAGATGGATCCCGGTCACGAGTTTCACACTTTGATCAGTTCTGGGCCATTTCCAGATCGGGCTTCACTGTCCAATTCCAGCTCCAGGTGATGCAGTCCCACCCTCCCAGATTGCTCCCTCAGGTCTCTGTTGTTTATATTTTTTGTGCCTGAAGCTGCAGCGGTGCCCTGGGTTCTGGAAAAGGATTGGATTTTTAACTAAACTGTGAGGAGAACTTGCTATAGAGCACTCCATATGAAACTCAGAGTTAAAAAACAATGCAGGACAGAGTCTGGAAAATACGAAAGCTCAAACTCAAGGCCTGCTGTCTGTTCCTCTGCCCTCATTCCCACAGCAGCAGCCATGGGGAACTTGCTGGATTTGGAGGACCCTGCCAGATCCGCCCTGGGCAGCAGCACCGAGTCCCCAGAGCTGGACAACAGCAGCTTTGGGCCCAGCCCCTCGGTCAACAACAACGTGGTGTGGGTAAGGGACAGCCAGGAGTGCTCCAGCTCCCATCCTGGGGCTTTCCTGGGATAAACTGGGAGCTGTGGGGTGGCTGAGCTGCTCGGGGAGGCTTCCAGAGGCGCCCACAGCTGGAAATGCTCGCTGGGCGTTCAGTGCCTGCTGCCCTTTTGGCTCAGGGGGTGAATGAACAGGGTGGCAAAGCCCACGAGGAGCAGATTTTATTTATCTATTTATCACGCTGCCAGGTGATTGAGTATTGCTTGTTCTGGAGCAGCATTTCTCAGCGAGAGAATAACTTAACTGAGAGACGCCCTCACTGCTCTCTTCGGGGGCAGAAATCACATGGCCTCTCTTTACTGCTCACTAGAACCAGGTTTTGTTTGTGGTCACTGTTAGTCTTATTTTTCCCCGCTCCTGTTCGTGCCTGTGGGAGCTTGGGTGGCTTCTTGGAATTGTCCTCAGTCCTCTGGCTTGGTTGTTTCGTGGCTCTCTGCTAGGAAAGTGATGCTGCAGCCCTGGGCGTGTGTCCGTCAGGGAGCCTCTCACGGCCCAGTCCCCTTCAGGCTGCAGGAGGGTGGGCTTAGCTGGGATTTGGGGAAGGAATTGCTCCCTGTGAGGGAGGTGAGGCCCTGGCCCAGGGTGCCAGGGCAGCTGTGGCTGCCCCTGGATCCCTGGCAGTGCCCAAGGCCAGGCTGGAGCACTGAAGGTGCCCCTGCCAGGGCAGGGGTGGGAATGGGATGGATTTAAGGTCCCTTCCCACCCAAACCATTCCATGGTTCTCTGACCACCAGCCAGGCTGGGGCTGACCCTTGAAGCCCCACTTGCCCTGGGGTCTCTTCCCTCCCCAGCCCCTCTCTGGAGACCCCCTGCCTGCTGGATTTTGGGGAATTGCAGGGTAAATGCCTTCGCCTGGAGCCCGTTCCTCGAGCCTGGCGGGCCTGAGCCCGAGGCTTTCCAGGTTAAACCTGAAGATCAGCTCTAAGGCTAAATCAAATCCTGGAGGCTTATCAGCAATCTCCAATCCCTCTCTGCTTTGCAGAGTTTTCATCCTTTACTGCTTAATTGCATTAAGTCTGTAAGTGCATCACAGGATTTTGGGAAGAGCGGTCTGGCCATAGCAGAGCCCTCGCACAGAGCATGGAAAACCTTTCTCCCAAGCAGCTCCAGTGCTTTCCTGGGAAACCCTGGGAGCAGAGCAGAGATAAAGGGTCCCAGAGCTGCTTTTGGCGTCCCTGCTGTGCCAGTGCAGAGCTGCTCTCCGTGATCCTGATCCAGAAAAGCCCCAGGGGACTCCTGGAGCTCTGTCCAGGTCCCTGCTGGTAGCAGGGTGTGCAGAGCTGGCAGGGTGAGGGGTGGGTGAATCCCTGGGCTGCACTCCTGGGATTGCACCTGGGGGCACAATCAGCCTGTTTGGGGATGGAGGGAAAGGGCCAAGGCTGGAGTTCACCTTTTCCCCTGGAGCTGGGGCAGAGGGAGAGGGGGCAGATTGCAGAGGAGCCCACTGAGGCACTCAGAAGCCAACAGACACAGAGATTTGTATTTTTTTTTTGTCTGAGTGCAGAGCCAGATCTCTAAATATACTTTTGAGCAGTTCTCTTAGCAACTACTTGTCTCTCTTTTTATCTCTTAACAAAGGAAATGGATGATGGTCTCGACGAGGCGTTCTCAAGGTAATTCTCACAACTCCCTTCACCGGGGAGCAGCCCCAGAGGCTTGACTGGTGACTGGCTTTTAATAATGCTCCTTAATCTAATCAGGGCCGTGATCTGACCTAGGCAGCTGCCCCATCCGTGCCTCAGCTGGTAATTGAAAGCTAGGCTTTGAGGCTGCCTGATAAGCCAAATATTTTGACAACCTTTTAAGGATGGAGAGAGGCTGTGTGTGATAGGGAGTTTAATTCCCCCAGCACTTGCTGCGTCTGCTCCCACTCACCGGGGCTTTCTCAGGCTGCTGGTGTCAGCTCCTGGCCTTGGGGGCTTTGCTCTTCCTCAGCCCACAAACTCAGGGGGCTGTGGCCATCAATTCGTGGCGTTTTTTCCTCTTTCCACTCCAAATTAGAGGTTCCCTGCCCGTGCCTGCCGAGCAACCCAGCAAAGCCAAACGAACCCGATTCCTTTCGGGTGGGTTTTCCTGCCTGTCCTGGCAGGGTCGCTGTGGTTTATGTGAGTCCCATCCTCCTCTTCCTCCTCCTCTTCCTCCCCCTGGGGCTGGGAGGTGCTGGAGGAGGGAGTGAGGGCAGGAGAAGGAGGGTTTGCAGCAGCTCCTGCTCAGCCCTTGGGGTCCTGTTTGTTTCTCAGGGATGATTTACAGCTTCCCCTTCCCAGGCTGGGCTGATGGAGGGGCTGGTTTATGTCGTGGTCTCTGTTCTCCACGGGGTGCAGGGGCTGTGCTCTGCTCTGCTGAGCTGTCACATCACCCTCGGCCCTCTGGTGACTCAGACTCTGCTGCTCATCCCCAGCACCCCCTAAGCCATTCCTGAGCCATTCCTGCCACATCATCAGCACTGCTCATTTCTTTATTAAAAATTGGGGCTCAATCTCAAGCTTTTTTTTTTTTTTTTTTTGACGTTGTGCCCCCCTCCCCGGGAGGAAACTCCAAATGTCTGGGTTAACCTCCAGCCCCCGGTGCTGCAGGGGCGTTTGAATCACACAGCTACAGACTGGGGCTCCTTGGGTTTTGTGGAACATCTGGGGTGAGAAGCTCCTCCAGCTGATCCCGGGGCTGCTCAGCATCAGCTGAGCTCTCTGTCTGCGCCAGGGGCAGCCAGAGCAGCAGCGGGGCCGAGTCTGAGAGGGAGCCCTGAGCGCCCAGGGCTGGCTCCAGGGAGGAGAGCGCGGCTCTGCCGGGCCAGTGATACATGGGATGTCCAGCCTGCACATTCCCGGCATGCCTGCAGGGGAAATGCTGGGAGAAGCCGGCAGCAAAGCTGCAGCAGGCTTGGGAGTGCTGGGAATGTTCTGTGCCAGCTCCCCTTTTTCCTTTGTTGCCTTTTTCCCCTTCCTGAGCGTTTCCGTTCTGCTGGAGGGGGTTGGGATGTGGAGCTGGAGCTCTGGGGGTGCAGCAGGAGTGAAAGCACCCGGGTGTGTGTTTTACTCTGTTATTCACTGTGTGTGTCACTGTGTGTGTCACTGTGTGTGTCACTGTTTCACTGTTATTTATTGTGTCTGTGTTTTACCCGTGTGTGTTTCACTCTGTGTTTTATCTGTGTTTTATCCGTGTTTCTGTGCCCCCTCAGACTGGCCCAGTCGAGGACAAACCCCCAGGTCCTGGACACGGGGCTGACAGCTCAGGACATCCAGAGTGCAGAGACTCTGTCCCCTGTGGACTGGAACAAAATCGACGCCGGCGCGGCGGCGAAGGACGATCTGTTCATGTTCTGAGGGCAGAGGCACCCGAGAGAGGAAAACCACTCCGAGCCCGTGGCCTGGATCTGCTCCAGGTGCTGTAACCAGGGAACCTTCCAAGGGCTCTTCAGCAGCTCACAGGATGCCACAGCCCAGTTTAGACCAAAGCTTCGGAAACCTAACGCGGATTTTTACACCTTGCTTCTATCTAAACCACGAGACGCTCTCGGACACGTGTATTTATTCACAGTTTACAAGTGTTCCGGGAGGTGTGAGAGCACCTGCACACCACGGGAGGAGCTGCAGCAGTGCCTGTTCCTCCTGCAAGCAGCCTGGGCACCACCAAAGCCCCAAACGCAGCTCGGAGTGTTACTAATCCACCCCTGCTGGAGCAGCACATCACCTGCCTGGCCAGGGAGGGGATTTGCAGCAGCTGCTGACAGCGTGAAAGCAAAGAGGGAGCCGAGCTCGTGCTTTTGTGTGAGTGTCTGTGGCACTCTCGCAGTTGTCAGTCACCCCACGTGTGGGAATTGACGCGTTTTTAACCCAAAGACTCGACGAAGTTTTTGCACTTTAAAACTTGAACTGAAAGCAATGGTCCGAATTGTCAAGGTAAGCAGTGCCTGGAACTTCTCTTCAGAAGCTATTTACCCAAAAAGAGCCCACCCTGGCAATGCTGCAGCTCTGGCTCCAGGCTGACCCCTCACTCTCATGCGACTCGAGATCCTGAAGCTCCCTTGCCCCGTTGGCTTTAAAACCAAAACCACCAGGGAGAAGGGTTTGTCTTGCTGAGTTCTGCTGGAAAGGGCGGCTTGGGAGGACCAGCAGGGCCACAGGTCCGTGTTCCCAGCTTGGCCCGGTGGGATTTCCCTGTCCAGGACTTGTTCCTGCCCCAAAGCCACGCGGTTGTTGCTCTCTGGGTGGGGCTGGATCAGGCAGGAGCAATACCTGGCTGTCCCATTAGCAAGAGGTGCTCCCACCCCTCCTCCCTGACAGCCACAGCTCCCAGGGGGCTCAGGAAGCTCCATCTACCCCTGGAACTGAAAGTCAGCAATGGAGGTATAAAGCTTATATGCTAATTAAAAGATTAAGTTTAATGATCCTGAATAGTCGCACTGACACCTCGCAGTGTTTGTGGCCTTACAGTGAAGTGTACTAATCTGTTTTATAGATTTGTAACTTGGGTTTGAAGCACTAATTCATTCCCCAGATAGCTCTTTAGAACTCCCTTAAAAGGATAAAAACCCTCTCTGTCAGCTGTAAGAATTCATTAGGAAGCAGCTGAGTGACTGACTTGGATTTGAGATATTTTTTCCCCCCCAAGTGTGAGTGTGAGAAGGTGTGGAGGACTCGTGGAGCTGACTCACCAGCTCTGATAGAACCTGTGCTCTGCGGGTCCTGCCAAGTGGTGTCTAAGGCAGTTTTCCACCTTGGAAGGGCCGTGCCAGGATCCTGTGTGCAGCTCCAGCCTCCTGGGGTGGGAGCAGTCAGCAGAGCTTGTGCTGCAGGCACAGGGCACAGACAGGGACCTGCTGCAGGAGCCCAGCAGTGCTGGTAGCCAGCCCCAGGGAGCTCTGATCTCCCCTGGAAACTGGGATGCAGAGTGAGGATTTCTCTGTGCATTGACCTCTCTCCTTTCCTGGAGACTCCAGCAGCAGACCCTGAAATTCACAACACTATCTATGTGTGTCTGGAGTGTTTTGTTGAATTTTTTTTTTAAGAAAACCCGGTGCTGTAAAGAATATTCTGTACTGAGGGGAATAAAAACTCTGCCGGTTTTTTTTGGAGCCTCTGTGCTGGGTGGCTTTGTTTTCCCTGTGGTTCCTTTAATGTGTGGCAGCTTTTGTGTCTCCGGGTGGTTGGGATCTGCCTGTCCCTGCTGCGTGGCAGGATGTGATCAGAAACGTCCTGGGGAGGTGATTCCAGGAGAGCTGCAGCTGGCACTGACCCCTGCTCTGCTCCCAGGGCTGCTGGGGCACTGGGGGTGCCCGTGGCATGCACAGAGGATGCAGGACCTGCCCCTGGCTGGCTGCTCTGGCCTCCAGGTAAGGCTGTGATGAAGGGGGGAAAGAGGGAGGTCGAAGCTTCGGGCTCATCTGCACATGGAGGGTGACACCCAAATCCCCCAGATCTCTTCCTTGGCGGTTTCTGAGTCACAAAGTGCTTTAAAGAGAGCCCAGCACAGCCCTGGGTGCTCAACCCTCTGCAGCTCCCAGCTGGGAAGCACCTGGAGAAATCCCTTTGGGGTGCTGGCAGGAGCTGCCTGTGCCACCCCTGCCCTCTGGGCTGTGGGCAGAGCAGGGGGGGCTCTGCAGAGCCGCCTCCTCTGCCGCGCTGCGAGCAAAAATAAATCCACCAAAAGTTCGTTTTCCAGCTGAAACTGCCTGTTCCAGGCTGAGCTGTCCCAGATTATGAGTGCTGAGCCCTCATGCATAACTGATGGCCCTGCTGAGGAACAAATTGATCCCTTAGTTCCGATGTGACCCTTTTTTAACTGCCAGATGAGGAACTTCCAGCATCCGGGGAGGGGAGGGGAGGAGTGATTCACTGCTGAGAGGTGGCTGTGCCACGAGAAATGGGCTGGGGGCTGCTGGCTCTGCTCCCCCAGCCCCACATTAGGTAGAAGTGAGGCGGGACATGCTTTGGTTCGTGTAGTGAGAGAAGGTCCTGGCCGAGGGAGAAGGGTGGGAAGAGCATTGCTGGGCTGGGGCAGCCACCCTCGTGAGGCTGCAGGTGAGAAAGGCAGGATTTAGACACCGAATTATTCCCAAACCCCTTGTTTGTCCTAAACTTTTGCCACCACAGCTGCTGTTTGGGAGCAGGGGGAGGCGCCCGGGGCGTTTTCCTTCCTCTCCCTCCGACCAGACTCTGCCACCTCTGCATCTTCGCACTTTCTGCCTCCGAGGGGTGTGGTGGTTTGTGTTTTTTTCCACCTCTCCAGCCCTCACCAGCAGCGATTCCCTCCTCAGCAAACGCTGCAGCCCCCCCAGCAGCCTCCTGCCCACGCTCCGTGCCAGCCGCACGCCTCGGCTTTGCAGGGAGTCCCTGCCCCGCCGAGCTGCGAGCGCCGGCCCCGGACGGACATCCGGACGGACATCCCTGCCCCCAGAGTGACAGCCCAACCCCCAGAGTGACAGCCCAGCTCCCGGTGTCACATCCCGGCCCCCAGTGTGACATCCCAGAGTGACACCCCTGCCCCCAGTGTCACATCCCGGCCCCCAGAGTGCCAGCCCCGCCCTCAGGGTGACATCCCCGTGTGACACCCCTGCTCCCAGTGTCACATCCCTGCCCCCAGAGTGGCAGCCCAACCCCTAGAGTGATAGCCCAGCCCCCAGAGTGACAGCCCAGCTCCCGGTGTCACATCCCGGCCCCCAGTGTGACATCCCAGAGTGACGCCCCTGCTCCCAGCCTGGCACCAGGCCACTGCCTCGGTGACAGCCACAAGCCCCCAGGTCCCGTTAATGGCATCAAATGTGTAAAAGAACTAAATGTGCTCCGACCTGGCAATTCTGTCACAAGTGAAACTGACAGCAAGCAATAAAACAGTTGCATATCTGGCAATTTTTATTACTTTTAATGTGCTGCTTTTTTTTTGTGTGTGTGTGTGTGTGTGAGAGTTACTGGAAATTTAAATTATAATGGTATGCTTCACTTAAAGAAAGTATCCATAGCAACAGGAACATCTAAATTATTGCAGGCTGATCACTTCTCTCCTGGAGTCACATCACACGCCTTTCAAAGGCAGTCCCAGAGGTGCAGGATCTTAATAGACTTTTTTTTTTAACCTTTTTTTTGCAAATAAACAAGCGAACACAGCACTTCCTCCATCAGTGCAATACCCACAGAAGGATCTAAAGTGAGTAAATGCCAGCTCATTTTGCTTCCCAGAGAGGAGGGGCTCCAGGTTTGCTCTTGAATCAGAGACTTTCTCTGAGTCAGTGGTTACTCCGTGAGAAACTGGAGAATTTCTGTCCACTTCAGCTGCTGGAAGTTCTCTTGGACCAGGGAAGATCACTGAGCCTGCGGCATCAGGAACGTCCTTGTTTCATTCCCAGCTGGCCATGGGTTTACTTCTGGTTTATTCTTTCAGATTCCTACTTGACAGGACAAAGGGGAATGGGTTAAAGCTCAAAGGACGTGGGAGTAGATGAAATATCAGGGAGAACACTTCCCTGGGAGGGTGGCACGGGGTGCCCAGAGCAGCTGTGGCTGCCCCTGGGTCCCTGGCAGTGCCCAAGGCTGGATTGGAGCACCCTGGGCCAGTGGGAGGTGTCCCTGCCCATGGCAGGGCTGGGAACGAGATGATTTTTAAGGTCCCCTCCCGCCCAAACCACTCCATGATCCCCCAGGAAACAACTCCAGCAGCTGCTTGGCATTCCGAAGGCGAGGGGTGAGAGCACACCCAGACACTTTGCTTCCATCAGCGGTGACTTTTCGGGGCTGGAGCAGTTACAGAATCCCACCCTTTAAAAAATTCCTTCACTGAAATGACGGCACAAGCCCGAGTGATGCACGCACCGAGCTGTCAAACGTGAGAAACAAAACTCGCTGAAGAAATAGGAAGGCTTCTTTTTTTCCGTTGTTGTTGTTGTTTTTTTAATTCCAATCTCAATTATAGGAATCAAATGCGTCATCTGGATCAATAGTAGGCTGAGATTGCTCAGCCAGGAAGAGTTTAGATATAAAAAGCTGCAGCTGAGAGGCTCCTCTAAGCTCATGTGTTACTGTAAGGGAAATGATGACAGTGAGCCGTGTTTGCGCGTCCCTTGGACAGCTCAGGGTACGAGCAGGCTTCAATCAGTGTCCTCCTGTGTGGGAACAGCATCCCGGGCCCAGGCAGATCTCATCGCGGGCAGGAGCAGCAGGGATCTGCCTCTAATGCCGGGAATTGCCTTTAACCAATTTGCCTTCGGCTCCCGCTGCCCTGTGGAACATTCCCAGGTCGTCGTGCCCTGCATGTCTGCCACTCACGCAGATCTGTCTGCAGAGAAGCCGCAAATGACAGGGCCATGAGGCAGCCTGAAAATACGGGGAATATTCCTAATCACCTGTACAGAGCAAGAGCTGATGAGCAGAGAAGCGGCCGTGGCTCAAAGAAAAATGTTAAAAACCGGGAAAACGTGTCAGAATTCTTTGGGTGATTTGGTTTGTTTGTAAGGAAGGCTGGAGGAGGCTCCTCGTCCGCGGAAAAGGAGGGGGCTGCAGCTCTTGGGAGCGGGGTTTTCAGGGTGACAGCAGTGAGCAGTGACAGGAGCCAGGTGCATTTTCTGTCAGCGACTTTCAGCTCGACTTGGCTTCACGTGTGAGTTAAAAACAGAGCACAGGAGGTGGGCGGTTGAAGAGGGATGAGAATGATGCAAAAAATCTGCTGGACCTGCAGATCCGGCTCAGGTTTGAAAATCACAGCTCCCCTGAAATCACCTGTTAATAAAGAGCCTGGAACAGGAACCTGTAATTTCGTGGCTGGTGCGTGAGCCGGAGGATGATCCAACTGGCTCCGGCAGAGCTCTATTGGAGCCGCGGTCCAGCCGGAGTCAGGGATACTCGCTGGCCTTGGATCACCCGGAATCGCCCGGCGCTGCCCCGCGGGGCTGGCGCTGTCTCTGCCCAGGCTCGGCTCCCTCCCAGCTCTTCCAC
>WAAG01037742.1:154881-168752 GCA_013390105.1 Tichodroma muraria | reverse complement strand
CCCGCACCGCGCCCGGCTCCCGGCAGCAGGTGCAGGGCGGCGAGAGCCGGGCCCAGCCCGCCAGCGGCGCGCCCCCGGCCCGGGAGACGCGGGCCCCGTTCCGCTTCGACTACGAGCGGTTCCGCCGGAGCCTCCGGCACCCGGTGCGCGGCGGGCGGCCCGGAGAGGACCCCGAGACCCGCGCCCGCAGGATGAAGATCAAAGAGGTGGGTGAGGAGCGCAGGCAGCGCTGCCGGCCGTGCCCGCTCGGTGCTGCCTCAGCCTCTCCGTGGCCCCCTCGCCTCACCTCAGTGCTCACACCCCCTCAGTCAGCCTTCCCTTGCTTCACCTCACAGCATCGGCTCCCCTCAGGCGTGTGTCCCCTCAGTCAGCCCTTACAGCCATGTCCCCGTCAGACCTCGCCTCGTGTGTGTCCCCTCAGTCCTCACCTGCCACCAGTCAGTCCTTGCCTCCCCTCACAGCCACATCGCCCTCAGTCAACCCACGACCCCTTTCACATCTGTGACCCCCTCAGTTTTTGGGGCCGTGTCCACTTCAGCCCTCACATTTGGTCCCTCCTCAATCAGCCGTCACCTCCCCTCGCAGTCATGTCCCCCTCAATCAGCCGTCACTACCCTCACAGCCATGTCCCCCTCATGTCCCCCACTCTCGTCACCCATCCCTCAGCCCCCCAGCCTCACCCCCATTTCTCACACGAGGTCCCTTGCTGCCTCCTTCTCCCGAGGAGGGTGGCAGGAGTTGGGGTGTCCCTTTCCGAGGGAGTGTCCCTGTCACTGAGCACGCACCTCCACTCACCCGGGGCTGCCTGGTGGGGTGTGACTGAAATTAGCGAAATGTTAATTTCTGCTTGGTTATTAAGGGGGGGAAAAAAAGGTTACAGGGGGAAAAAGCCTCGCTTGGTGGGAGATGTCTTTGGTTGTGCAAGAGTCTCCATCCCTGGGGGGGGTCAGGCTTTGCACAAAACCCGGGAGATGACAGAACTTGGCATCCCCGGGGATGGAGGGACAGCATGCAGGAGTCGGGGAGGAGCGGGAGGCTCCGTCCCTGTAGATCCCTGTGGGACTGGCTCTGGAATTGTCACCCGGTGCCGGGAGCTGAGCCTGCCGAGCCGGGGTAGCCTCGCTGGGGGCTGTCAGGGCGAGGGGAGGGTCTGGCCCCGTGCCTCCAGCCCGCGCATGAGAGCCTGGCAGCCACCGGGAGCCGGCTGTGACCCAGTTAACCAGGTTTGTGTGGGATTCGATTGTGGCTGGCGGATCCTTTGCCGTGATGGATAACCAACTTGGAGGGAATTCTGCTCTCGGAAGAGGTGCCAATAAGTAAAAAGCACAGATTTAATTAAGCAGAGTATAAATTTCCTGGGTCTGCGCTCTCGCGGAGGCGCGGGCATCCAGCAACGATGCTGCCCCTCTTGAAGAAAGAATCAAGTCAGGGAATAACACACTGAGGGCTTTCATGCTCTCCAACCTGCATCTGCAAAACAGTTTTTAAAGCTCCCCTCCTGGTATCTTTGTCAGGCACTAAAACAAAGGCTGCACCGCTGGTAAAATTCCAATTCCTCTGCCAGGCGGGCAGACACAAGACACCCAGGGGTGCTGGGTTCCTTTAGGATCCCAGGCAGGATTGAGCCATCCTTTCCTGCTGCAGGGTGTTTGGAATATTCCAGTGCCCAGCCCTCACGTGTGCCTGGATCTCTGCAGATTCCCACCTGCAAGGTGTGCCAGGGAGCACGACATCCCCGGGAATAACCCGGCTCCCACTCCGTGCAAACAAATCAAATTGAAAAATCAAATTTCAGGGAAGCGAGTGGCATTCAGTCCTTCATTTGGAGTTAATTATTTTTTAAATATAGCGTTATTTCAAGCTGTATGGATTCAGCCCCATCTGTTTCTAACAGCCATAATCAGTGCTGGGTAGCAGAGTTAGTTTTCAAGGATGAGAATCCATAAATATTAGTTTTATGCTGACAGCTAATTACTCTTCAAACAGAGCCCTTATTTCTTAAAAATGCCTACACTTCCATTTATTCAGAGAGAGAGAAACAAATATGGTGCTGAGATATGAGGCTGAACACGCAGAACAAGGGAGGGTGGTGCAGCCTGGGGAAGAGATAAGGTGTGTCTCTTTTTGTTAATCAAAAAAACAAGAGGAAAACAAACCAGGAAGGTTAGAAGACAAATGCTGCATAAAAAGAAACAGATGGAGAAACAAAGAACTGCAAGGAAGAAGTGATGATACAGCCTTTGGATTAGCAAATACTGCTCACATGATGTGGGATGCCAGCAGGGCAGGTGCTGGCTGTGCTGAGGTGTTTGCAGTAGCTGCAAGTGGCTTTCCTCTCCTTCCCCCAGGGCTTTCAGTCCTGTAACTTGCTAAAGCGAGTCCCCAGCTGGAAGTTTTGTTATTTTCTCTGCCTTCCCTCAGGCCGTTCTCACAGGTCAGCACCTCTCTAACGGGGGGATGGATGTGGGTGGGATTTGTTGATATTTCTTTCTCCCCATCTGCCTGCCAGATGAAAGCCAGGAGGAAAAACTGGTGCGTGATCAAAGATGCCCAGAGGTGATGCCCAGCTCAGAGACTTGGAGCTTTCTGTTTTCCACAGGACCCTTCAGTGTGAGGAATTCATGTCAGGAATCCCAGCTGGTGTCTGTTCTTTCCCAGCACCTCGGAGCTGCCTGATGCTTCAGCTGAGGAGAGGCAGTGCCGTGGCTTTCCTGGCTGTTCTGTGTGGGATGTGGCAGCTCGTGTAGCCCTGCTAGACTTTCCCTGCTTAAAAAATCGAGTTTAGAAGGGGAAGCCCCGTGGCCTCTCCCACTTTATTGCTGTTTGGGAAAGCCCTTTGGAGCCTGAGGAGTACTGGAGCTGTTTGCAGAGCGAGGAGCCGGGCTGGGGTGGGTCTGCTGGGCTGATATGTGTGTGCAGGTACCTGTACCCAGAAAGACAAGCCCAGGGCCAGTTAACAGCTGTTTTCTTGAGAAATGACAAAGAGAGCAGCTGCATTGCTCAGCCTCTGCTGCTAAAGGTCGTCGGTCACCTGGAGAACGGTCTGTGTGTTCCTGTGGGCAGCCCAGGCCTTGGGGGCACTCTGACCTTTCCAGGAAAGCTGCAGAAAGCCAAATAACAAATCTCCCCACGCTGCAGGTTGGGAAATTTTGGAAGGGATTATTCATCTCTTAAGATGACCCCTGGAAAAGGTATTAGTTGTGTAATTGATCAGTCAGGCATGGCTTTGGGGATTAGCTGATTTTTTACATGTGCCAAATACAAATCACTGATGCTCAGGGAAAAAAAAGGGAAGTGGTTGTAGCTGGAGAGTGACTGCAGAAATGCCATGGTGGGATTCCATATTTATTTGCTCTCAACAATTTCCAGATCAAATTGGCTCAGGGAAAAGTCAAAATTATTTCCCCTCTAACTGCTGCCTGTGCAAACTCAGCCTCAGATCTGAGGAAATCAGACCGTGTGGTTCCTGCCTTCTGCATCATAACCAGTAATAAAGATTTTGCTGGTGGAGCTGAGCTGACAGTTTTGCTGATGATGGATGGAGCCAAACAGGCTGCTCCTTGCTGCACTCCTGCTGCCTTGGACTCGTGGATCTCATAGGTGGGGAGACAGGGAAGAGCATTTCTTTAAAGTATTTTTATACCAGCCAGTGCTCAAAGACAACCACTGGAACCAGCCAGAGCAGAAAGTTCATCATTAAATACTTCCAGCTCAGTCATGGGATGTGAGAATAATGTGAACAGAGGAAGAGGTTTACTCGCTTCTCTTTTTTTGGCTGCAAAAGGCACGTTCCCATGCCTGAGGTGTGGCAGTGCCTCGTGCCTGAACCTGGCAGTGTCCTTTGTCCCTTTCAAATGAGGGAATGTGTCAAATCCAGGCAGGGATTGTCCCCTTGGGTCTGACACCTACATTCATTTCCTCTGTGACACCAAAGCCTGCTTGTTTCACAGTGCAGTTCTCTTCATCCTGGCTTTTCCTCCCATCTCCACCTCTACCTGCCTCACCTGGCTGTCCCCTGTCCTGTTCTAACACAGCTCTGGGGATGTATTTGCCCTCAAAAACCAGCCCCTGGGGGGAAGGAGGCACCACAGCCGGTGTACACAGTTATCCTTCATCACTCCGCACATCAGCAGGTGGATCAGCCTTTCAAACGCAAGTATCTCGACCCTTTATCACTGAAAGATAATTGGCAAGAGACAGGAACATTATCAGGAGCTCAGCCTCTGCTGAAAGCCCCTTGGTGTTGGTTGCTGAGTTCCCTTTGTGTGGTTTTGACTGTTGTGACTGCAGTGAAAAAACCTGCTCATTTTTGGGGCAGAGCTGGGGGCATGCTGCAGCTTCTCCCCAGTTTCTGCCACAGCCTTGACCCCTGCCAGGAAACGTCTCAGCTCAGGTGCTGATTGCCTCTGGTACACCTGTGTGGGTTTGGGTGTTCTCCTGGAGCTCACAGGTGCTCTGGGGCTGGGCTGTGATCACCAGTTTGCCAAAAGCAGGGCTTGGAGCAGTTCCCCGGCTGAGCTGGGCTGTGAATGTCATTATTGCTTCATTTCTGACCGTCTTCTTTCCACAGGCAGCAGGGAGAAAGCTGTCAGACCTCTCCCTCTGCCGGCACTGTGCAACTTTCTGTTCTTCCATTTGGAGAAAATGCCTTTTCTTGCTGTGACCTGGGGCTGAGCAGCGCTCCGGGCCGGTCACGTAATCCGTCCGTGGTTTGGGGACGTGAGGAGCACCACGCGCAGTCCCAGCTGGAAATGCACCTCCCGTGCACATCTTCCTCACTGAGGCACGTGGGCAGGGCCTCATCCTGTGTGCTGGGCAGATGGAAACCCAACAGACTTGCTCTGGCTGCTGGGGGTAAGGAAGCCAGCTCTCACTAAAATATTTACTATGGTGGGGTGCAATTAGGATCTCAAAGCAGTCAGACGTGCTGTGATCAGCTTGTAATTCTTTCTCTGGGGTAGAAATACCTCTGCAAGAGAGAATTTCTCTGTAGTTTGAAGCAGTGGCTGCCTCCAGCCTTGCTGGAATTTTCCTTTGCTCCACACTCCCCATGCATTTATTTACCGAACCCGTGAAAGAAGTACTGTAATGTAAATCCCACAAATGGTGCATGCAGTGGGTTTTTTGCTTCAGTAGCCTCCGGTGGATTCATCCAAACAGAATTGAGACCTGACCCCGAGCCTGTTTTAGCTGTAGGGGATACAGTTAATTGACTAAAAGTGTATTTGTTCTGCTGGTGGAGAGCCCGAGCGCAGGGAAGGCGGGCGTGCTGTGCTCGGTGCTGCAGAGCTGTTTGCCACAGTGGTACCTCGGAGCTCGCCCTGACCCAGCTCCCCGAGCTGAGGGCACTCTGGAATTTGGGAGTGCTCTGCAGTTTGAAGTCATTTGCTCTTCTCTCCCCAAATCTAGCAGTGGAAGCAGTTGTTCCACAGCAGCTGAATTTGATGCTACACTGGTTTCCGAGCTGCCGCTTGGAGCCGGCGCGCGGCTCCGGCACTGCGGGGTGATGAGTGACTGACTGCAAGTGCTGGGCGTGGGGAAATGACTTTCTGGGATGCCCACAGATGTTGTGCTGAAGGACCTGCACTTTCCCGAATCCCTTCAGGAAATGCACCTCAGCTCCTTGAAATTCTCTGGATAGGAGGATGGGTTTAGGGCAGGGGGATGGAGCCTGGCTGTGAGCTGTCGGTAACATCCTCCTGCAAACTCCCTGCTCTTCCATCAGTCTGGGGCCTGTGCACATCCAGGTCTTCAAATATTTACTGAAAAGCAGTCACCTGCATTAAGATTCCATCTTTCCAGCCAAAATTTTTATGGACTCATGATTAACTTTTAATCAATGATTAAATCTGCCCCTTAATGGGAGGAAGATTTTAGTGCTAAGCGTTCTTTCCTTTGGTTCTGTATGCAAAGCTTTGCCAGATGAGGTTAATCCATCATGTTTGGTTTACTCTGTGATTTTGTTATTGTACAGATTGTTTATCATTTTGATGTTTTTGAATATGTTTTCCAGTATTGAAAATGATTCAGATTTTAGATGGGGTGGCTGAGAGGGACGAAGGGAAATGTACCTTAGTACTAAATGAGAGACTGACCTGAATATAAAACTGACATGGAGCTGTCAGAAGGAGAAGGCAGGAAGGAATATTCACTGTGGTGGTGACAAGAGGAAATCTTGGTGCTGGGAGCATTCTGATTTTTAAACTTAAGGAAGCGACTACATTTACATTCCCCAGAAAAATACTTTTCAGTGGATACTGAGTGGATTTGCCATGAGGAGCACACACTGCCATGATTGCTGTCTTTACTCTCGGTCCCCTGGCACTTGAGTTCATCATCTGACACCACATTTTGGAAGGGCTCCAGAGGAGCTGTCGTGGGCAGTGGTGTCTGTGAGCTGCACATAATGCGAGGGCTTTGTGCACGATGGACCCAGACCAGGGCAGGAGACAGAGCACAGTGGGGGCCGTGCTGGAGGACTGGATAACAAACATCCCGTTTATGGGGCAGGATGGCACTCTTTTGTACCCTGGCTCACGGGGCATGCCGAGCACCCTCTGGCAGTTAAAGCAGGACACTTTGTGTTCTGTTCCTGAGGGCAGATCCGTGGTGGCACCAGCAGGCACCTCTGTGGAATGGGCACACGCTGCTTCATCCCTAATCCAGCAGGGAAAGGTGCAGCAGAACTGATTCCTCCCGGGCACTCCAGCACTCCCTGGGAGGACCCTGAGCATGAGTAACAGCAGGAGGCTGTGCTGAGCTGAAGTGACTTCCGTGCTTGCCTTCTGCATCTCCTCCCCCTGAGAGCAGAGCTGCGGGGTCCCCTGTGTGAGCGGGCGTCCAAGGGGAGATCTCCAGCGGCTTTGGAAAGGGGATTTGTGTTCCTGAGGCTTCTTGCCTGAGCTGGATGGTAACAGAGTGCAGCTTTCTAGGAATGGGAGCCCTGCGTGCTGAAACCCTCCCGCCTCCTTGGAGCCACCACGCAGCTCGGGACTTTCCCCTCGCGTCCCTCTGTGTCCCCCAGCCCTGCCCAGTGTCCCCTGGGGGCTGTGAGCCATCCTGATCCCGGTGCCTGCTCCTCAGTGGAGCAGCAGGAGCCTTGTGCTGGCCCATGGGGCACTCTGGGGGTCTCCCCATGCTCAGCTTGCACTGAGCTTTGGTTTCTCTGTGACCTCTCCCCTCTGTCAAACCCAATTGAGGTTTTCCAGCTCAGGAGTTACCGGGGAGGACGGGCAGACGACAGCGGAGCAGAAAACGGTTCCTGGGTTTATTTGAGTTAATTGTTCTAAAGGCTGGGATTGAGTGGGAGCCAGGAGCTCATTAGTTCTAATCTGTCCTCCAACACTTGCCTTGCGTGGCCCTGGAGCTGTTGTTAGATTTCCTCTCTTAGATATTGCAAGAATAAGGCTGCAGAGAATATCAAGTGCAAGGGATGGAGAAATCCTGCAGCACCTCGTGCCAGCAGCACTAGCACAGGATGATGATATACAGTGAGTGTTCCTCCTAGAGAGTGTCCCTTCCCTTCAGAGGGACTCGGTGACAGAACTGCTGCTGATTTATGGAGCAGGATGGCTCTGCAGACTGTCTGTGCTGAGGATTGGAGCCGTGTTAGCAGCGTCCGAGCAGCCGTGTTTAAAGCAGGGCTCTTGCTCTAATTGTGTTAACACGATTTCCCTGGGCAGGGAGGGAAGTGCAGAACCGTGTACTCTGAGAAGGAACAAAGGATGATTATAACGTAACCGTGTTTCATCCATCCTGAAACCCTCCTGCTGCCTGGGTTAGCCAGCAGGAGAAAATACAAATAAAATGCTTCCAGTGGAAACGGGATGTTTCTGGCTCTCCTTCTATCTGAGCCTCATTTTTCTCTGGAGCTACCTAGGAAGGACATGTATTTATGTTGGAATTCAGCGCTGATAAACCCAAACAAACCCTTGGCTGATTTCTGGTGCTGTTCTGGCTTTCCTGAGGGCCCTTCTCCAGCACCAAGCCCGTGTCGGGATGGCTGAACCACCAGGGCTGTGTTTGATTGTCTTATCTCTCAGGGGTTTGTGCTGGATGCTGCTGAGCCCAAACAACCAGAGCACTGTTGCTGCTGGCTGTGGCTCTGCCCACTCTCATCGGTGGCTGCACAGCAAAATAATTCAAAAGGTTGATTTTGGCTCTGGCTGGTGTAGGACGAAGCCACAGACAGTTCTCTTCTCTTGGTTCTTTCACTTCTGGCTTTCAAAGGCTTAAATAAAATTTTGAGTTGAGTGTTAGGGTGGGATTTGGTAAGTGGAGGCTCGTTCCTTAGGCCTGAGCAGTTCTGTGGGTGCCACTTGTGCACTGGCGTGGAGTCTGTGAGCAAGGAGCTGCCTCCTGCTTCTGGTTCTGATGAACCTTTGTGGCTCTTTTCTGTAGTCTATTACCCAGATCCCCGAAGCTGCCGTTCCTTGCTTTATTCTGTCAGCAGTCCATTAGTCACTGCCTGGCTGTGCTGGAGCAGTGCCAGGGCCGAGCCTTGATCCCTCTGAGGATGGGGGGTCAGGCCCAGGGAGAGCCAGGCCCCTCCATCCTGCCAGCTGAATCCTAACATTGTTCTCACATCCACCCCACCAACCTCATTTTCATCAGAGAGCCGGTGTTTGCAACCTGGTTTGTATGATTTATTGTGGGCTCTGGGGCTCTTGGAAGGGTTTATCAGCCTCTGGCTAATAAATTTGCTACTGTGGTCCAAGAATTTCTTGTACCACTTTTGTAAGGTGACAGCTCTGACACGTGGCTCTAGGAAGGCTCTGAGTGAGTTTCTTGTGTCTGTTATTAGCTATTACCTGTGATAAATTATTGGACTAATCTCAGCTGACTACTTAATACTCAAGAATTGCTCTGTTCCTCTCTTCAGAAGTTCCAATCACGAGGAACTCTGGAAAAGGGAGAGGACAGCAGTGCTCCAATCTGTCCCTCTGAGCAAGGACTACAAAGACAGATGGGGAGCAGGTGAACCAGCAAGAAATCATTAAACTAAACTCATCCTCCCAGATCTCTCCTGCTAAGCCATCCAAGTGTGAGATGAAGCACAAGGTGTGCTGGCACTCCTCAGCCTCCCTCTTTCTCCTGTTCCAGCATTTGGGCTGAGACAAAGCCAGTTTCCTAACAGGTGTTCCTCCTGCTCCCTAAATCCATTCTCACAGTGCACAACAGGAGTGATGCAGGATGACTCTTGGCCTGTATTTACATTTTTTTCTTCCCTTCTTCCTTTCCTTCGCTTCTCCCATCTGCTTCTGCTGTGTTTTGGGTGTGTCAGAAGCATTTCACACCTTGTGGGTGCTGGGGGGAGAGGCAGCTCAGCTGCTGGGCCCGGGGTGGGAGAGTGAGGGTGGGCTGAGCGTCCCAGGGAACCTCGGGGCTGTTCCTTTTGGCTCTGACAGACGTGCCTGTGAGGCTGATCCTCACTTGCTCTCTCCGAGAGCGCTTTGGAAACGTTCCCTGGGCTGAACAGGAGCTCTTCACTGTCCAGCCTGGGCTGCTGGGATTGGAGCCCCCCAGAACCCCAGCTCTGGAGCATCCTGCTTTCCATCCTGCACAGGGGCTGTCGGGGTGCTGCTGCTCTGGGCAGGGTAGGCTTTATTCACCTGCCTCGGGCTGGCTCCGTGGCACATTTGCACACACACTCTGCAGCCTGTTCACTCCTTCTCTTCCAAGCCCACTGAGGATTCCTGCCATGCTCCCACATCCAAGGCTTGGGAGCAAAAAGCCTCTCCCCTCTCTCCCCCTCTCCATTATTATCTGTTTGATTTATCCTACAGGCTGTCAGACAGGCCCAGTACATTCTAGAGACTTTGGTTTTCTTTTTTTTCTTTTCCTTGAAAAAGAAAAGCAAAATGTTTCCACACCTTTTCCTTTTCTTCCTTCTCCTTGTAGCTTTTTGGGTTACTTATGGCTACAGCTCCTTCTGAGCATCCCCTTGGGCTGTGCTCTCCAGAGATGAGGCTCCTGTGCAGATGGCATCTGTAGGGGAAAGGGAAAAACCCTTCCCTTGTCATAATGCAGGTCTGGAAAAACAATCCTGCTTCGTGTTTGTGTTCCCATCCATCCAGCTTCCCATTCAGCGTGGGGGGATTTTGGGGAGGAGCTGATGGGTTCTGGCCTGGCTGTCCAGCTGTTGCCCGTGGAATGCTGGGCACTTTCAAGGAGAATTTGTAGTCTGTGTGTAATTAGGGATTTACAAAGCCCGTGTGCTGTACATGCTTGAAGAGAAGTAGCTGAAATGGAAGAGCCCTCAAGGCAGCCTACAGGAATGAGACAGTGCTCAAAATCTTAAGAGCTCAGGGAATTTCCGGGGTGGTTCGTGCTGCAGGCACAAAACCCAGGAGGGGACTCAGAGGTGACATTTGAAGGAGCATCATTACTAGGGAAGTGTTTTTTTCCCCCACTTTCCTTCCTTAAAGTGTGCTGGAATGCAATAGTAGTCACTAAAAAAAGCCAGACTGTCCAGCCTGGAGTGAGAAGGACTTGGAAAAATGCAGATAAGCAGTGTCACACAATGGGTGCTGGTGGCTTTCTGGTCCTCCTGCTGTCCTGTGTGCCTGCAGCCCTGGCAGCAGCTCGGGCCTTGTTGTGTTTGACAATCATCTCCTAACACACAACAGGAGTCAGCTTGGGAAGTCAGCCGGGACATTGGGGTGTAAAAACCCCAAACCTCTTTTATATGGGCCTTAAATTTCTTCCCTGATCTCCTCGTGCTTGCAGATGTTGCTCAAAGGGCTGCCTCTGCCTTCTGTGCTGGCTGCAAGGGAGATCAGAACCATTCCTTTGGTTTGAAGCTCATCTTAAGTGTGACCTCTTCAGTTTTCAGTCCTTCCTGTACCCCGCTATTCTCTCCTCTGAGGCTGCTGCCCCCATTTCGGTCTCCCTCACCCGAGCCTGGTCACACCTGCCCTTCCACGCTGACCCCGAGCCTTTTTGCAGGGCTCCAGATGACCTTTGGAGCGTCCATCCAGGGAAGAGCTCATCCCTCAGATTTACCAGGGTCAGCTCCCCCGGCAGGCGCTCAGGGGTTGCCCTTGGCTGCCAGCCCTAGCCCGGTGCCAGCAGGGCCCGAGTGGCCGCTGGAGGTGGCAGGCTTGGGGCAGAAGGGATATTTATATTTACTGTGTTCATTGCTGGTGTGGCTGTGCAGCGCCCGCCTGGCCGAGCTCTGGAATAGCCCGATCCGATCAGCTCTAGGGGTGGCAGTGAACACGAAGCTGAGGTGTCAGGGACACAAATTCCTTTTATTCCTATCCGGATTTTCCCCAAGCTTTGATTCTGGGAAGCGAAGGAAGAGGAGGCTGCGGTTTCCCTCCTCTCTCCACTAAATCACACCGTGCTTTGGTCTAGACTTGCAAATTTGTTCTCAAAAGCATTGTCGGCCTCTTCCAGGCCAGCATCTCATTACAGAGCTAACTGCAAAATCAACTGCTCTTGCTGACATGTTTCCTGATTTAGATGCAGCTGGATCCAGCTGGGGTTTAGTGCCTCAGATAGCCCTAGAAGGGTTTTATTTTTTTTTTCCCCTCTTGACACGGTTAAATCTAGTTGCATTAGGAATTTAATTAGGTGTTAGTTTAATTGTGGTTTGAGCTGTTTTCTCCCATTCAGCTTTCCTAGCAGGGATTGAGTCAGGGAGACTCTTGAGTTCTATTTCTGTCCTTGCCACTAACACTGACAACCTTGGACTGCTCAGTGCTGGGCTTTTTTCTGTCCTCCCAGTGCAAATCAGGCTTCTAGCCCTGCTTTTTCCCTGACTGTGCTGGGCAGGGAGTGCTGGGCTCTGTGCTGGAGAACTCGCCATGACCTGGCTGGCTGGGAACAGCAAGGAGAGCTTAAAACTTATTTTTTTATACTGTAACTTGCTGGAAGGTGATTTCTTCTGACTTCCCAAAGAATTGCCCCATTGTTCCAGTGATGGAGACCAGTTTTCTGAGCGGTGTCTTTGGCTGTTGTGCAAGAGGGGGTGAGCTGTGACAGCAGCTGATGGCAGGAAAATCCACCCATGCAGCTTTGAGAAGGAGCTGCCAGGAGTTTGCCAGAGAGAAATTGAAGCAAAGCCCCACTCACCTGGTGCTGGAATTGCTCTGGTGTGTTTACTTCCAGGTAAATCTGCCTGTAGCAAGCAGTTCCTCTATCTGCCCTCTCCCTCTGAACTCTCAGCTGGTGTGTTTGCAGGCAGGAGCTGACAGGGATGGGAATTTTGGGTGGGAATCCTCCAGGAAGAGCCCCAGGGAGGAGTTCTGTGCCCAGGCTGCTGCGTTAGGTGTGGAAAACCAGCCTTTACCTTGTGTTTAAGGGGAACCTGAGCAGAGCAGCAGCAGCTGTCAAAAAGGTGAGGCTTTCCTGAGCTTTGGGGGTCATTCCAAAGGGTTTGGAAAAATCTGCTCTTGCTTGGTGACAGGAACCAGCCCTGTGCTATCTGGGAGGCCAGTCAGCCTGGAAGGGGACAAATCCCAGTGCTCCAGGGACACCTCCTCTATCCCAGGCTGCTCCAAGCCCTGTCCAGCCTGGCCTTGGGCACCTCCAGGGATCCAGGGGCAGCCACAGCTGCTCTGGGCCACCTGATGGACCAAGTGAGCTCAGGCTCACAGTGCCCAGTGTCCTCTGGATATTTCCACCCTGCCCAGTGCTCTGAGAGGAAAGGGCTGAGTGTGTTTTAGATGTTCCCAGAGCAGTGGAGGTTGCCCAGAGGATGTGTCAGAGTCACCAGTGGAGAGCAGAGAGGAAATAGCTGGAGCTGGAGTTGGGATTGTGCTCTCCTGGCTTTCCTTTGGCAGTGCCAGGCTCAGTTTTTGCCCCTTTGCCATCAGTTAAAAGGATGAGTTTGATTTAAAGTGGGAGAGGAGAGGGGATGTTGGATTAACACACCCCAAGGTGAGGCTCCCGTGCTGGCAGCGTTTGAAGGCCGATTAAATGGAAATCTCTGCAGTTCCCTGAGAGTTTCATGCCAGGCAGGAGAGAACATGGCTGCTGGAAAAACAGGCAGGTTAGCCAGCGTGCCTTTAAATTGCTGGAGTTCCTGTTGGGATCTATTGGATTTACTGTAATCTTTAATTATAAAGCGTAATTACTTTGGGATGGATTATCAATGGTGATGTCCATCCCTGGGAGTTGCTTGGTAACGTCCCTGGAGCTGCAGCTCCTCCTGCTCTGCACTCCCAGGCTTTTAAACCCAGCCAGAGGAAGCCTCTGGATATCGGTGTCTGCCTAAATGGAACATCTCCATCCACTGGAGTGAGCACACAGCCTTTTTGTTATCATTTTGCTGTTACATAAAAGCATTACCGGGGACATGGGCCCACAGAAGTAAGCTGAGAAGTTGCTCAGCTTTCTATTAAAGGTTTTCAAATGAATTCCAGCCTTTTTATAGCATTCTGCCCTGCTGTCTGCGTGGATATTTATATCTCCATGTGATAATACTAAAGGCAGCAACACAAAATAAACATGATGCTGTTTCATTACCTTTCCTGCGGGTCCTGAATTATACAGGTTTATGCAAGTCTGATAAGGGAAAAATACATCCATTATTCCAAATAGAAATGAGTTATCCCGATGTGTTCAGGCAGACTTCTTCCTACAAGACTGACAGTTCCTCTTTTTCTCTCTCTCTTGTCATCTGGCAAATTATATTTTGTACAGCAGGGGAAAGTAAATGGCATTATTGCAGCTTAAAAACCCAAACTGGCACAGGAGCAAGCAAGGAGGTTAAAGGTGGGAAAGAACAGGTCCTGCTTTGGAAACTGTCAGGACAAATAATCTGCTTCCAGCTGCAGGAAAAGGAAGAGATGTGGGGAAAAAACAAGTTAGGAATACAATGGGGAAAGAAATATTAAAATTACACTCACCCCTCTGCCCTCCTT
>WAAG01037742.1:144341-154843 GCA_013390105.1 Tichodroma muraria | reverse complement strand
TTTTTTTTTTTTTTTAACCCAAACTGGCAATTTCTTTGATATTTTGTAGTGAAATATTTGAAGGGGAGTTGAAGGAAGGAGGCTAAAGAGCCACAGAAGTGGTTATCTTGTGAAGATAATGGTTTTGTGTAATGCTCCTTGGAAGTGCTTGAAAGGGGCTGATTGGTTGGTATATTTAGATTTCATCTTTTAAGCATTTACTAATTATCCCAGTCTAGATGGATAAAACTAATCAAATAGCTGTTTGGGAAGGCTCTGCATTTGGAAATCTTCCCTGTTAACAAAAGGAGGGCAAGTGATGGTGGGGGGGAGCTTTTTCTTCTTTTTTTTCCCCCTCTCATCTCTCTGCTTTTTACAAGTCCATAAACCCAGAGATTTGGAGTGGTTTAGTTATGAAATGTGCTAAAGATCTGCTCATCTCTTCAAAGTGAAAACACTTTCTTGGTCAAGTTTTTATCCCGAGACCTATTTCCTCATTACCTGGCTCACAGCATCCTCTAAATGCTTTTTGTTCTGCTGCTGCCTCTGTGAAACACAGGTGGGCTTGAAAGCCAGGTCCTTTTTGGGGTTGGATGGAGCAAAGCACAAGAAAAGATAAAGCTCTAAATGGTGAAAATGGTAGTGCAGGTTTTCTGAGTTCAGTTTTGTCATTTCTAGGTGATTTTAATACAGACTTGTCTGGCTGGGCAGCTGAAACTCTCCAAAGTAACAAGTGACTTAAGGGTGAAAGAAAAGAAAGAGCAATCTGACAAATTAAGTTACAAATTCAGAAGTCTCTGCTATAAATCAATTGAGACCCAGAGCACTTGGAATACCAGGGCCAAATAGATGATTGTCTGTTAGGTGGCAGATGGCTCACTGGTGAGAACAAAATCTGAAATTATGGATCTATTTCCGTAATTTTTGTGATTCCGGTGCCATTTTTCAAATGCAGAACGGCACAATGTTAACGCTGATGTATTGTGACGTGTCAGGAACTGGAATGGCATAAAATATTCACTTCTAGTCCTGGGGGCTCATCAGAAATGAGCCTGGAACACCTCACCACACACATCCCCCTCCCTGCTGCACCTCCATCCCTTCCCTTCCAGCCTGGAATTTGGAATCTCTGCTCAGAGGAAGCTGCTGTGAATGCGGAGCCCCCACTTTTAGGACCTTGCTGCCTCCCTTCAGTGGTTTGGAAGCTGAGGCGCTAAATTTGGACTGGAGAGGCAGCTGCAGGGAGCCAGAACGGGCAGAGTGGTGCAGATGCTTTTTTGGCTCTTCAACTTTTCCAGTTGCTGCTTTTTGGAGCCGTCAGTGGAGAGAGGAGAGCTCTGGGAAGCTGGGAGATGAAAAGCTGCCACGTTCTGCATCCTGCCTCCCAGCTCTGCGGGGTTTGAAGGCAGCCAGCACAGTGTGCTTCACCTGGCAGCTCCATGAGGCAGCACCCCCAGTGCCATCCATCCCTGCCTCCCTGGTGATCAGGACTGAACAGAGTTTGAGACAGAAACCCTTTTTTTTTTTTTTTGGAGAGGGGAATCTTCTTGCAGCAGTGTGACCAAGGCAGCCGGCAGGGCTGAGCAGGCGGATGAGGGATGCACGTGTTGGCTCCATGAGCACTCGGAGCCCTGGGCGCTCTGGGGAGCCTCAGGCTGTCCCTCCTTGCTGAGGGGACAGGAGAAGAGGAGCTTGGCCCTGTAGGAGATGCGCCTGTTGGAGGCTGAAGGGGAGCCCGGGGTAGTTTTCCATGCCCTCCCTGGGTTGGAGGTGCCTGCAGACTCTGGGAGCTGTGCCACCGTGGCTGGGTTCACCCTTCTGCAGTGGAGGGGTTAAGGAAGTTGAGGGAAGGGAATAATTTAAAAATTCATACTCAGCTTAAAATGGGGCTGACTCAGAGTTACAGAGTTGAGAGTTTTAGGGAACAAACCAGGATCATTTCCACATCCTCTGCGTGTCCAGGCTCCCCGTGGGCCAGAAGGGTGGGTCCTCCTTCCTCAGCTCTGACTGAGGAGAGAAAGGAGCCCAGGAGGTGCCTGGCTCTTTCCTCTTGGTGCAGGAGCCCTGCTGCTCGCTGTGGGAATGCTGGCTTTAAAAACACCCTCCTCCTGACACATGAAAGCCTTTGCTCTGCATTGCCCAGGGAGAGGCCACAGCTGCTCAGAGATTCACCCTCTGTTCATGAAGAATGAGAACTTCCCATTTAGAACCTGCTGCCACTGGAAAAAAGACAAAAACCCCAGAGATTTGGCAAAAATAAAGTGAACACCCCGAGTCATACGCCCGGGAGAGGTTTGAGTACATTTTGTGGAGGGTTTCTTCCCCCTGCTTGGGTCATTTTTTAGTTTCCTCAGCAGAACTCTCCACTAATTCATCCCACACTGAGTTTTTAAACTCCAAATTGGCTTTATTTGTTTGTCCAGCATTCCATCTCCTGGTGGTGTTGGAGCCTGAGTGTTATCAATCAGTTCAGCAAATGTTTATCCTCCTCCATATGAACAGCTCCAGGAAACTTTACTTTGGAAGCTTGGTGTTTAAAAAGGGGGGGGGGGGAATCTGGGGATGTGGCTTTTTGCTAATTAAGGAGGATACTGCCAGGGGCTTGTGATGTTGGGTTTGTGAAACACACAGCCGGAGGGAAGAGTAAGAGCTGAGATGACAGGAGGAATTTCAGACCAAAGTAACCTGCAGATTCTGATCCTGAAATAGAGCAGCCAGTGCTGCCGCAGACTCGAGAGGAGAGCGCTCTGTGGAGGAAGGATTTGGTTCAAACTGTCATTTTCCCTCAAAAGTCTGGTCTGAGGGAAGCATTTCAGACTTCTCTTATCTTCGTTGGAGGACATGGTTGATTCTCTGAAGCCCCTTCTCCCCTTTTGTTACCTTTTCCCCCTGGGATTGAATCAAAGGATGTTCAGGTCAGTGCGATGCTGGGGCTGCTCAGAGCCAGGCTGGGGGGGGGTTAGAAAAGGCAGCTTTATTTAAGGCACTCCCTGGAAGCTGCCAAGTCTCTCCCAGATGAAGAAAGGACACTTGCAGGTTTAATTTTTCCTCCCAGCTGGAGCCAGAGGGGCAGGAGGACAGAAAAAGCTGTGCTGGGATGTGTGTGTGTGTTGGAACTTGCACAAGCGCTGCCCCGCAGCCCTCAGGGGAAGGTCAGGGTGCTGGGCCCGGGCAGGACAGCTCAAACATCCCGAGAGGAATTGTTTGAGTTGGAAGGGCTTGCTCAGAAATCACCCAGCCCATGTGCAGAGCTCTCTTGAAGAAAGCACTGTGGGGTTTTGATAGAAGATAACAAAGTGCCATGGATTTGGTCTTTGGGAATGTATTCTGTCGATTAATAGAATGAAAACCTCTGTGCAGTCCCTAAGATCAGTTTCTCCCTGTACTTAGGGACAGATCAGCTTTGGCCTGGCATTCTTAGCCCACTTTAACAACCATTCTGAAATACTGATGCTCTCTGAAAAAGGTTGGAAATTCAAGCTTTCCACAAATCCCACGTGGTTTGCAGGGCCAAGGTGAAAAGTGGGGTTTTGGTGTGAGATGTGCCAGGTTCTTCACCAGAAATGATGAGCTGGAGACTTCACCCAGCCTCTGGATGCAGCCCCACTCCTCGAGTTCCGTGGGGATTAAGGTTTTATAATTGATGGGTTTAGCAGTGAGTGGGAAACTCCCGTCGATTCCCAGGGCTCGGGTTTGGAAATTCTCACTTCTGTTGACTGTTTCCATTCCCTTTTCCCCTCCCAGATGATGAAGTTTGCCTGGGATAACTACAAGCAGTATGCCCTGGGGAAGAACGAGCTGCGCCCGCTGACGAAGAACGGCCACATCGGGAACATGTTCGGTGAGTGGGGCTCGATTTTGCTGCAATTTCACTTTTCCTGAGGTTTTGAAGGTCACCTGTCCAGGGCAGCTCCTCTCTCTGCAGTGCAGGGAGGTGCCTGTCCCAGCTTTGATCTCGTTCCCCTCGCTGCTGGTGAGAAGCAAGGCTTTGAATCCGTGTGCTGGGCATGTCCCAGGGCTGGGGATCCCATCCCTTCAGGGGTCACCCCTCCGTGCAGAGCCAGCACCAAATGTGCTTGGGAGCAGTGCTAGAATGGAAGTGTCTTTATTAAAACATGAAGCCAGCCCAGAGCTGACAATGCAGCTATTTGTCTGAGCTTGTAGGCTTCAGGACCCGACCAAATTGAGCATTTTCTCTCTCGTTTCTCCACTGTTGAGCAAGATGTGAATTCCATGAAATATTGAGTGAATCAATATTAAAAGCTCTTTATACTCTGTGCTAACTGGCTTGTATAATTTTACTCTTTAGCAGATTACCTTTTTTTATGTGAGCCACTTTCTGTGCTATTCCCCTGCTCGTTCTGGTGGGATACTTGTTGTGGTTTTGGGGTATTTGTTGGCTTTTAGGGATATAAATTGTCTTTTTGCTGCTCTGCACTCAGAGCATTTCCCTGCTCTGCTCCCTGAGCCCCTCCCTGTGCCGGGGGGAGTCCAGCACAATCTGCCTCAGCAGCCCTTCCTTTCCCTTCCCATCCCTGGGAATTCCTGCTGTGCAGGGGGCTCTGGGCTGCTTTCCAAGGGGTCTGTGTGCAGAGATTATCTCCTGGAGTTCCTCACGCAGATCAGGGCAGAGCAGAGCTCCTCAGTGGGCAGATAACCCGTGAGCTGATTTCCTTAGTGCAGAGGGTGGCACTGAGGGTTTGGAGAACACTCCCATCCTGTTTAGCACTCTGTAGGTGTCCAGGTCCTTCTCCACATCAGCTCCAGGACCTGGGGGTAACTTTCAGCCTGTGGAGATCTGCTTTGTGTGGACCCCAACCCTAATCCTGCTCAGCTTTGGGGGTGAGATGTGGGGAAGGGAGGTGTGCAGGTGGAAATGGCACCAGGTGTCTCTGACACCATCAGCCTGGAGAAGAGAAGGCTTGGGGTGACCCAATGGTGGCCTTCCAGGACCTGAGGGGAGGACAGGAAAGGTGGAGAGACCATTTACGAGGGTCTGGAGTGACAGGAGTGGCTTCAAAGTGACAGAGGGCAGGGCTTGGTGGGGTATTAGGGACAAGCTCTTTGCTGTGGGGGTGGTGAGGCCACACGAGACTCACAGCTGGCTGTGCAGGGCTGGCTGTTCTAATACCATGAACCCTTGAGGAGGGTGAGGGCAGGAGGTTTGGGGTTGTCACAGGCTGGGTGTGAGCAGCCACTGCCCCTGCCCAGCCCCTGTCTGCCAGGAGCACCCATTTGGCTGGGTTTGGCCTTTGCTTTGCTCTTTCAGCCCCCTCCAGCAACAGCCAGGCTCTTTACTTGAGAATTTGCACGGAGTTCAGCAGCAAGTCGAAGCATTTTGCAGCTCTTCCACTCTGGCAAGCTTGTCAAAATTCCTCAAGGAGTGTGCCAGTAAACAGACAAAAATATTGAAAGCTTTAAAATGCATTTATCATGCTAAAACAATTGACAGTACTTATGCTTGTTTGTAGTGTGCCTGTGAGCACTCTCAAGGAAAATGCTTTGGAGCACGTGGATTTGCAGACAATTGCAGAAAAGCAGCTACATGGTACATTTCAGCCTTTTAATTGGCTTTCTTCCTTCTACCTGTGCCTGCTAAAGGAGGGCAGCATCAGGCAATCCCTCGTTGCAGCTCTCTGTCCCTCTCTCCTTCAGAGACTCTGAGGAGCGAGGACAGGGCACCGTGGCCCTGCACTGTTGCCCATTCCCCCTCCTGTCACATCAAGTGTCTCTTTATTCCAAACTCCTGCTGGGAAGGAGGCAAACCGGGTGCTCTCCAGGCTGGAAATGTCAATATTAAGCTGAGATTTCTCTGCAGCTGCTTCCACGTGGGAGGGGAGGGACCTCTTCGGGGCTGTTTTCGAGCGTGTTTGTGTGCATGGGAAGCAGTCGAGTTCCTGAAGGGTGATGCATTTTGCTGCTGCTCACTTGCAGCCTTCAGTTCGGCGGCCTCAGCCTGGGGGGAGCTGCTCTGGATCAAGTATTCCCCTCTAGTCCAAGTAGAAATACAAATGAACTCTGAATTCTGCTCCTACAGGGTGTCCTGCTTCTCCTGACAGCCAGGAGAGAGCGGCCCTCCCCATTTTCCTGCCCAGGTAGGAAAACTTGGATCCCCCACCCCGTGAATCTCTCCAGACATCCAACTTTGCCACTTCCCAAGTATTTTCCAGCTGCTGCACAGGCAGCATTCCCCTGGACTCTCCTGGACTTTGGCCTGGTGACTTGGCCTCACGTTCCTGCTGGTCCTTGATGTTCTCCAGCTCCTGTTTCTAAGGCGTCGCTCCCATCAGGCCTCTCCCACGTTCCTGGACGGAGTTTATTTGCACAGAACTCCTGTGATTGCTGTCATTTACAATCACTGCAGCTCCAGAGCCCTCTCCCTAAACCCACAAGCTGTGCTCCTTTCATCAGCATTAATTATTCATCAGCGATGCTTGTGATAAGAGGTGCCACGCTGCACAGCCCAGCCCGTGGCCTCCAGCGGGGTAAACACGGTTCAGATTTTCACGTGTGTGATGGTTTCCCTGGAAATGATCCCTGGGAAGCGGGCGGAGCGCTCCACGAGGGAGGGGGGATGATCTCTGCCGCAGCAAACCCCACGTCACGAGGTTCCAGTGGCTCCCAAAGGCTGCACGGCCGGGGGGGCTCAGGGCTGTCTGCAGGATTTCTCCAGGAAAAGCTGCAGAAGGCCAGGCACTGTTCAAGGCAGGCCCCTGCTGGTTTAGGGACGTTTAAGGGAAATGGCACAGCTGGGCTCGTGGCCGAGGGTGCCACTGGAGATCTGCAGGTACAAATTCTGCTCCCAGTGCTGATGCAGTTGTTTTAACCCTTCTCAGCCACCTCAGCGCTGCTGCCTTCGGTGCTGTAAGGATTAAATTCCCCGATGTTTGCAAGCTTGGCTCCCTCGGGGCGGGGCTGCTGGAGGGGGCAGCAGCTCTGTGTGTCACAGCCCCTGAAATGCTCAGGTGCCCCTGAGCTCCAGAGCACTGGATTATTATTCTGCCCGCTCCCCAGCTCTGTCAGAGCCACTTATTTTTCTGACAAAATGTTTTTAAAATCCTGTTAGCTTTACAGAGCTTCTGTAGCTACGGGAGAGTGAGCTGGCATCTCGTTCTGCTCGTGCATCAGCTGAATTGTCAGTTACATTTTGATTGCACAGTCTTTTAACAATGATAAGGTGAGAAGCCTGATTTTCAGATATCTCTTGAAGTGTGCAGTGCTGGCAGCAGAAGAATCCTTCTTTGACTTATAACCTGAGCCAATTTGCTCTGAAATCAGTGACAGCAAGTAAACATGGAACCTTGCTGTGCTGTTAGGCGTTTTTCACCACCTAAATGCACGTTGGTTTATTAATTTTAGGTTAAAAATAGCAAGCCTTAACCAGGTTTTTCCCCTTTTTTTCCTCTTTCCCCACTCGGTATCACGCCTGAAATCGTGCATTGCGTGGCCGCAGCCATCGCTCCTCTCTGCATATGCTGAATTCCTGCAGCATGGGGAGGCTCCTGGGAGTCCAAGTGCCAGCTGTCCCCAGCCAGGACACTGCCAGCTCAGCAGGGCCGGGTGGCAGAGCTCTGCCAGCAGCTGGACTGAGAGGACAGGAGGTGTTTACCCCTCTTCCTGCAGCAGGGCTCTCGTGTTGCTCCCTGTTTCTTGCCTGGTGACGGGGCAGGGGGTGGAGAAATTCCGGGAAGAATCCGTGGCTGCATGGGCTGTGTTTGTGTGCTGGGCTCAGACTTTGGCCTGAGCTGTTTGCTTTGAGGACAGGAGGTCACTGGCCTCAGCTGCCTGGAGATGGGGCTGGTTTGGCTCTCCAGGATAAAAAAAAAAAAAGGGGGGATGGAATGGCTGGAGAGGAAAAGAAGTGACCACAGGGATATATATCCAGAGAGGCCTCTGGAAAGGAAAAAAACCCTCCAGGTTTGTTCTGCCTGGCAGATCCCACCCGACTTTGTCACTGCCCTGTGGCACTGTGACCTGCCAGGCTCAGATCTGGAGGGACATTCCAGGAATCCCACTGGAAATTCCAGGAATCCCCACTGGATTTAACACCCCCAGGCTCCTGTGAGAGCAGCTGTTAACAGCAGCTGCTCTGGGGCTCCCAGCTCAGGTGCTGGACCCCAAAATCTCCACGTCCCAGGGATAGTGCCTCCAACCACCCAGTCTGGCCAGCTGAGCCAAACATTTTCCAAAGAGCTGCTTCCTTCATCCAGGATTTAGCAGGCAGCAAACACACCCACCTCAATTAGAAGTGACAGGAATTGGTCTGTGAATATATAACAGAGGAGAGGTAATTGAATGAAAATATTAATTCAGCAATATCCCAGCTACCAGAAGAGAAATGGGAACCTCCAATTGTGCAATCACTTACTGCACCTTTTCTCTTCTGTCTCTGGGTCTCTTTCCCTGTGATCACAAAATTGCAAAACCCTGGAGAGTCCTTTTATGTGATTAAAATAATAATAATAATAATGGCTCTCTTAATTTCTATGCTGAATTATGCCTGCTGCCTATTGCACATGACACTGGGTGCTTGGCTCCGTGGGCTCTTTAAAGAGAAAAATACCTTGTAATGAAGATGTTGCTGGAACTCTTTTGCTCCCTGGCATCATCATCTTGTTGGTTTTTTTCTTTTTCATGTATAATGTTTCCCAGATGAATAATTTTCAGGAGGGCATTTTGAGTTGACTTTGGCTTTTGCTGTCAGTGAAATCTGCAGCAACAAACTTATTTCCTGGCAGCAGGAAGCAGGGAATCGGGATGTCCTCCAAATCCCAAACTCCAGTACTGCAATCTGGCTGCGTGTTGGGGCTGACATTAATCCCTGTTGTGGGGCTTTCCCCCCTGTTTTAAGATCACTCCCAAGCTAATTAATCCTTCAGGAGATCTGTCCCCACTCCACTGTCACCTTGGTGCTGCTGGCAGTGGTGGCTCAAACTTCAGGGCTCTACTGGACCCCAAACCCCACACAGGGGTTTCAGCTGATGGCGGTGGCTCAGCTGACTTCTCAGCTTGAAATACTCATTTAAAAAGTTTAAACAAAAAGATCCAAAGCCAGTGTCTCACAGAGTGGCCTCCAGCCCTCCTCAAACGCCTTTGCATCAAACCCTGCCTCTGGGGCTGGGCAGGGCAGTGCCTGCTGAAAAAATGTCATTTGAACCGAGCGGGTTCATCTTTCAATTAACATCTCAGCAAAGAAACAAAGTCAGGAAGGAGAATGGGGTGGAGAACCTGGGATCTGAGAGCCCAGCCTGGGGGATCTGGGGACTCTGGGCAGCACAGCTTGGCCTGGGCCTGTCCTGAGCAAGCTCCTGCTTATCTCCATGCAACCCCATTAATCATCCCAGCTTCCTCACGAGCTTCCTGAACTCTCCACTGACCCCAAACTGAGTCTGGAGCTTAATGAGGCCTAGAAGTAGGAGAGGGTGTCTTGGGATTTGTCAGAAGTGCTTTGCGCAGCAAAACGGGGGAGAAGGAAACAAAACAAGAGCTAGAAGAGCAGCCATTAGAGTAGCAAGTGGGAGCAGGAAAAGGGAGAGGATCCTGTTGAGCTGTGAGTGGAGAGGGTTCTGGGGGGCCTCTGAGAGAGGAGCAGGCAGAGATGAGGAGGAAGCCACACGTGAGCAGCCCCGTGGCAGAGCACCCAGGGAGCAGTCGGGATGGAGCTATTCTTTTATCGTTTTTTTTAAGGCTCTGGGTGTATTTTAAAATACAGCGAGCTCGTCTTTAAGATCTTTCCTTCTTTTCTTTTAATATTTTCGTTAAGCACCCCATTATGGATGTTGCCTGTGCCTCATTCTGGACACTAATTATGCGGAAATAATTGTCTAATCTTCAGAGATATTGAGCGTGTGATTAAAAGGCAGCCAGCTGAGAGTGGGTGGGGTTGGACTGCTCACAGATCCAGCCCTGGATTAGGAGGCTTTGGTGGCAGCTCCACAGCAAAAGCTGAGTTGGAGGCTTGGCACTTCCAGCTGGTTTGAACAAACATCCGGCATCCGCTCCAGGGACCTGGGCACAGCCTGGGAATCACAGGGAACNGATGGGCTTTGAGGTCCCTTCCCACCCAAACCACCCTGGGATTCCGTAGGGAGGTCAGTGCCAGCCCTGGGGCTCCTCCTGGCTGCCCTGCTTGCCCTGGAGGTGGCTTTTGGCAATGCTCAGGGCCAGTGTCTTCTGGCCACTGCTTGCAGTCAGATTCTCTGGGAGATTTTTGCCAGAATCACAGAATCAAGGTCGGGAAAGACCTTTAAATGCAAGCACTGACCCAGCACCACCCCTGTGCTCACCACTAGCCCACAGCCCCAGGTGCCACATCCACACATTTCTGAGCACTCCCTGAGCAGCCAGCTCCAATGCTTGATAACCCATTCAGTGACGAAATTTTCCCAACATCCAACCTAAACCTCCCCTGGCAGAGCCTGAGGGCGTTTCTTGTCCTGTCCCTGGTTCCCTGGGAGCAGAGCCCGACCCCCCTCTGGCTCCAGTTTGTTCCAGGAGGAGTTTGCAGACACAACCCCCCCCCC